>BSSO01000141.1:0-44952 GCA_030267885.1 Mesembryanthemum crystallinum | reverse complement strand
CCCCCCCCCCCCCCCCCCCCCCCCCCCCCCCCCCCCCCCCCCCCCCCCCCCCCCCCCCCCCCCCCCCCCCCCCCCCCCCCCCCCCCCCCACACTTTAACATCCAAGTTCATGTGCTTCAATCTACCCACCTCTAGATAGACTATTTAACATATACAGCCAAAGATCATATGCTAATCCACTATTCAATGCCAAAATACCTCCTACTAGCTTGAGATAATCAGATATATACTCTTTATACGAAAAGCAAAGTAAATCAATCTTTCTATGAACAACAATGAACACAAACCTATGATACTGAACATCCCCAAAAGAATACCAATTCATACTGGCATATGCCATTCTTATTCTATCAATATATCAGAGTCAGTAATTTGCAGAATGTGTGTTCAGTTAGTGAATACATTCAGTAAGGGACCGAAATATCAAGTTATGTCGAGCCTTCAAGAAAATGCAAATACTTCATTGGTCAAAAAGGAATATGCATGGCGAGAGAAACCTTGTTCATATACAAAGTATGTCTTCTGCCACTCGCCAGGAACATAATCGTAGTTAGATGCTCATTTCTAGCACGTAGATACACACAGTAGTTTAGATATTGAAACACTCAAGAAAATTCAAACACACCAATCTAAATCAGCAGCCTGTCAGTTATTTCAAGGGATCCATCAGGAAAAAAAAAAATAAAAAAATGAATCCCCTCTAAGTGCGTGCACAGACTGAAAATTGGCTATAAGATTTAGCAAAATAATCACAGTGAAACTACCTCCAGAAACAACATGCCAATAATATCAGATTGTCCAGGTAAAGCTGGCACATATATTGACTTCTCAAAACCCTGGTTCATGCAGGATCCGCACTAGGTGATGGTGGTGGGCTTGTGGTGCTGTATTACAAAGAAATACCCAACAGATGCAACAAACTTTTCTACATACTTTATACTATAATACTACCATGAAATCATTTATGAGCTAGCAGCTTAAATAATATGATCACTAAAAGAAGAAATAACAGCTCACCCAATCTGCTAAACAACTTCAACAAAACCATGCCAAGGAAGGTGCTCATGGAATCCAAAATAAGAAAAAGTTCCAAGAAACTCTCAGAAAACAAGCAAACTTAAAAACATTTCAGGCCATTAAAACATAGATGCATTAGGCAACAATGCTTGTAGAATAACCAGAAGGATTAGTTCAGTGAATAAAAGAGTCAGCTTCAAACACCAGACATACATGCCACCAAAAGACATACAGAACTTCAAATGTAACAGCAACCAGTACTTCCTGTACCTCTCATTCTCATCACAAATTATTTCAGACACTCTTCAACAATCATAAAAGGGATGTTTTCCAGACCTTTTTTTTTTATCCCTTGAAAGTGAAGGGAAACTCAAATTATGGCCAACAATGGTCACCCAAATCAGAACCCAGAAACCAACACAAATCTTTCATCAGCAATTATGAGCTCCTGATGATCAAATGAGGATATTTAAACTTTGATATCATATTGCTCTACAAGACATAATCAAGGTTCAAAATATACAGATTCAAAGCCGAATGACAACCAATTTATCACTTGATAAGAATACCCAATTCCAACTAATATAAGCATACTACTGCTTTTATTCCACTTTGTAGAAAGTACATAGAGCTAGAATACATTCTCTCTCTAATCTTCTACTAGTACTAGATAATGCTTCATCATCAGAGGTTAGAACATGGGACGATTAAGAAGAAAAAGACATAGAACCAGGAGTCATCCATTACTACTACTCTGCCATTACGGATTATTGTATATTACAATTTCAACACCTACTATGACTAACCAAATTTCACAGACAAACGAGAGACCGATGAAAGGACCTTGTTTTTCTCCATTCACTTGGCCGATTAAATCTGTCTCCCTGTAGATTGTCTGCCTTCCACACCTTCCTTTTGTTTTAAAAAATATCAAGGAAGGTGTAGATCTGGAGAGAGAAAGAGAGTGAGATATGTCGATCAAATTTTTCACGATCAGATCCTCTCATTCCTTCCAGGCGATCAGAAGAACAAAGACGATCATTTTCTGATTCGAATTCGACTTGTTCAAATCTTCAACAACTTCCTCAAATCGCTCTCCATCACGCGAATCCTGACTAAAGCGGCCGGAAAAGGGAGCTCGCTAGGCGAAGGCGACGAAACACCGGCATACAGATCTGAAACCCTAATTTCCTTCTGTACAACTTCCGGATCTGGACCCAATCGATCCGTGGAACACAGATCCGATTCAGAATCACCAACACCACCGTTCAAGAACATCTTCGGCTTCAACTCTTCGCCTCGCTTCAAGATCTTCACCTGTCCCATAACCAGGCCTTTCGCCGACGGCGGAGGCGATGGCGACGGCGATGGAGGATTGTCGCGATTCGATCGGCGATTCCCGTCGGAAGGGCTGCGCTTCCGGCGACGGCATCGAGAAGCGTGGTTGATTCTAGGGCTAGGGTTTGAGGAATGTAGAGTTCGAGGGCCAAACCGATCTCGAAGGCAATCGTGAGATCGAAGAACCGCCGTTGCCATTGTTTGCCAAAATTAAAGATCCCTTTTTCTTGTTCTCTCTCTACTCTCTCTCTCACACCCTTTTCTGGCGTGTAATATTGAGTGTTGTTTTCCTTAAAATTGCTGAGAAATCCCAAAGATATGATGGGTATTTATAGAAACAGGAAAAATAAGGGGAAATTTCGAGTTTCTTTCGATATTTCTTTTTTTGCTTAAATTAAAAAATAAAAATAAAAATAAAAATAAAAATAAAAGGAGTACAACGTGGAATAGAAACCGCCTTATGCGTTGGGCTAACGCGCAAGTTGACAGAGAATCCTCGTCACGCGCGGTTTATTTGAGTTGGTTGGCGGTTGGGGATGAGATGAGATAATATCCCCATTTCATTTAATTTCATTTTTCGGATATATACGTGTTGAAGTATTATTAGGTGGCACGTTTTTGGGCCGTATCTTTTGGGATTATTTGTGGATCAAAATCCAATTTCAGAAGAGGTAGGCCGCCAAATTTTGAAAGGACGAGAGAGACTACATCCTTTGTGCTTTGTGGTAAGGGTTTGGTATTTTGGACCGAGGTACTATGTCACAACATTGAGCCCTTCAAAGGCCTTTTTATTTCTTTCTTTTTTCCTTGTGAAAAAATAAGAATCATCTATAACTCTTATATAAGCCAATTCTTGAGGTTTGGT
Organism: Mesembryanthemum crystallinum; assembly: GCA_030267885.1. Classification (NCBI taxonomy): domain Eukaryota; kingdom Viridiplantae; phylum Streptophyta; class Magnoliopsida; order Caryophyllales; family Aizoaceae; genus Mesembryanthemum; species Mesembryanthemum crystallinum. The sequence continues at coordinate 41,732 of BSSO01000141.1, read as the reverse complement.
GTCCAAAAAGTGATTTCCAATTTTACCCTCATCAATTACACTCTTCCCGTCAATTAGTAATAAGGACACCTTTGTAATTTACTTATGGCTAGCAAAAAGTAAAAATAAAAAAATTAAAATAACCAACTCTTTTCCTTCACTTAAATAAACTGTCGTTGGTCATACATTCTATTTGGCCTATAACTTTCCACTTCCAACTCTTTACTCAAAAATCTTACCATGTCTTTGATATTAACTGACATTCATATTTGATGAATAGAGATTGTGCAATGTTTGTATTTGGTAGAAATTAAAGGAATTTGCTATTACCATTTTCTTTGATCATGAGATTGACCTCATTTGTCCCTTTTTAGCTTTTTCCATTTCAAACAGAGATAAAAAGTAACAAGACTTTGTCTAATCTTCATGTAAAAGTTTTGCTCTTACCCCATTGTAAATATTTTTTTCTTAGTATTCTTAAGAGTGCTTTAATTTTAAGTTGTTATATAACAATGGAGTGTGATCCTTCTAACGTTTATTTTCCTTTTCCATTTCACAGGTAGCCGTCATGGAAGATATAGGAAAGAACTTTACAATGTCTTTTCTCTGGTTAAATTTTATCGTGAAAATGATCTTTTTTTTTGAAAGAGATGTGCAAATGATCTTTGAATATGCTTTAAGTGCTATATTGATGGATTTAAAATATCAAACCAATGAGTCAATAACATAAAAACTTACTCACCTCCAAAATTTGATAACCTCTATCTTTCTCTTTTCTACCTATTTTCACTTATTTTTTTCCTATTTTATAAGAAATTTACCCACCAAAAGTCATCTTAATGTAGTATACCAATAATCTATCACCAATATAATTTACATCATGCACGCATCGCGTGCTAAACAATACTAGTTTGAGTAATAATATAGCACTCCCTCCGTTCTTTAATGAAAGTTACGCTTTACTTTTTGAGCCGTTTTTTCCTATAAAAATATCCACTTGCATTCCCTTCATGTATAAAGTGTTGCAATTATCTTTTTTAAGGATATTTGGGTAACTTTATCTCCTTCCAAAGTAGGGAGATGAATAGTATCATGTAACCTTCATTAAAGAACGGAGGGAGTAATAAAAGTCTTTTTGTCTCAAATATATGTCATTTTATATTACCAGCACATTATTAATTGCTCATTTTCCTAATTTACCCTTGGTTTATAACTACTTCCACTTCACAATGCATCTAGTTCCAATTAATGGAAGATAGTGCAGCCAAATTATTTGAACTATTTTGAGAATCAAGATGCCTCTTACGATGTGCATATTAACCTTAAACAACAGCTAGTTTGAGACAAAGGGAGTTAAAGATAATAGTTATATGCAAACATCAAAATTGCTGTGTACATACATATACTCCTCTCTTTATCGAAATGCCCACACAAGGGAAGGAAATTACATTTTTTTCATAAGCGACATATTAGAATTCATCAAAATGACATCATAGTTTCGGAAATCGGAAATTTATTACTCACGAGTCACTTGAAATCAGCTAAATCTCCACTTTTCTCTCTTCTTGTCTATCTCTCTATAACCTTAAATCCTAGTCTTTGTAGCTCCCACGTCATTCTCTATTATACCCCACTGTTACATTGTTTCTCTTTAAGTAGTTTCCTATCCACCACACTCAAGTATTCGTTCTCATTACATGCATAACTAAATTCGTCATCATATGCAGTTGATTAGTCAAATTTGCCGTTCGCATGGCACCTATCGAGTTCATCATGTTTTTATTGAGAGTTGTCCATTGTTAATCATTGTGATGTTTAACATTGGCCACTCAAATTGTCATAAATTGTGCCCAAGTCTTCTACATCAAATTACCTCAACTTCTTCCAGTAAACTAACAAATTAATAACTGAATAAGCTTGTGTTGGGTGATTTGATTGTATGAGGTAAAACAAGTTGAAAAGGCCAACAATTTGGTCAAGCAATCTGACATAAAATTAATACTGTAGTATTTTTTTTTTTTTTTGGGTAATATTGTTGTTATAATTTACACTTATTAATATGTTGTTAGATGTGTGCACTGAATAGCGCTGAATTATGATATTTAAAATTAGATACTCATATAGAGTACGAGATACACAATTATAATTGAGTATTAAATCAAATTAATAGTTATTCATGTGTGTACTAGTTCCAACATAGATTATGAATTGATTTCAATAATAATGAGTCCACAATAGAATCTTGCAATAAACTCCCTAATCAATGTCATGATGCCATTATTACTTACTACAAAAGTGGTGTGTTCACCATTACCAATCACTTTTTAATTAATTCCTACGTCCCGCTACATTCAAAGCACCATGAGTGATGACCGACCATCCCATGAAAGTAGTGGTTGATGAATCAAATCACCAAATCAGTACCTCATTATAATTATTATAATAATAATAATAATACAATACTTAATGACAAAGAGTTTTCCTTTAATTTATTTTCTTTCTTGATAGCGACATTGTTGCAAGGGAGTCCAACTCCAACTCACTAACCCAAATTTCCTTGATTCTTCTTTTTCCTAGTAATATCTCTACCCTTCCTCACCATTCCATTCAATCAATTGACAATTCCTTTGGTAGGAAATCCAATCTCTCAGCTCTCAATCTAAGTATCCAAAATCGACTAGGAATACACTCCATCAACCAAACGTGTCCTTCCACCATTTCCATTGCCATTGCCATTACCTGCCCCATCTTCTCCATTCTCCACCCACCTTTGCTTTATTTTCTCTCTCCTCCCCCCTCTCTCTCTCTCCTCGTTTCGATCATCTCCGGTGAGAGATTATTATTGATTGGCGATCATGACTTCGCCGCCACCAACGGCAACGGCTAGATCTCCATCTCCTGGAGGGACATCGGACGGGGAAGGGTCAGGCTCATCGTCGTCGATGAGTGGGGAGTTGAAGAAGCACAAGTTTCAGTATTTTGGGTGGGTTTATCATTTAGGGGTTAATAAGATTGGCCGCGAGTATTGCCATCTTCGTTTCTTGTTCATTCGGGGTAAATATGTTGAGATGTATAAACGTGATCCTCATGAGAATCCCGGCATTGTAAGTAATTAACCCTCCTTTTCCATTATCAATCTTCATTCATTGCTGGTTGCTTTCTTGATACTGCTACTTTTTGAGCTGCTCTTCAGCAATCTGATAGAAAAGTTTTTTTTTTTGCTTTTGCGCTTTTGTTTGATTCTGGTACTAAGTGTATTTGTGTAGTATTGAACATGTCTATGCTTAAAAAACCAGTTACTATATTTTGCAGAAACCTATTAGGAGAGGTGTTGTGGGGCATACTCTTATGGTCAAAGAGCTGGGACGCCGTAGAGTTAATTCTGGTGTAAGCCTCTCACATTTGGATACTCCATTACTTTTTGTACTACCACCTATAATGCAATCCTTTGGTTTCACTTCACTCTTAGCTGCTACTCCTATTGTGTTTTTTTTTAGGATTTATATGTTCTTCGCTTCTACAATCGGTTGGATGAATCCAAAAAGGGCGAAGTAAGTGCTAATTTAGTTTCATTTGCNCTGATCTGAATGGTGTTGCTTTACCAGTTTGCACAGTTTGTTGCATGTGTTGTGCATATAGGTGTCATGGGTGAACTGTGGTTCAATGTTATGAATACTGTAACAATGTTCCTTATTTGTGTTCCATGGCTTGTAGAGCACCAGTGTATTAGCCCTGTAGTAACAAGCAAAAGTCACATATCGACCTCGTTACCTAAGTGCAAAGGCTCAAACTGATGGGGTGACTGACTGGATGTACTTGAGAGATGAGACTTGACATATTTAGTAATAAGTATATCCCTTCTCGCCACCAACTTGCATAATTTCTTTTCTGCAGTTATGGCATGAGTGTCCAGAAATGCTTGTTGGTAAATAATGAAATGGTTTCTTATCTTCAAATATGCTGGTGGAAATCAATTCGAACAATCCCTACTAGCATTTAGGTCAAATCATCACCATTGGGATCAATATGCACGGTATAAAGCAATTTGAACAATCCCAATTGCCCTCATCATTAGGAAGTCTTGAGAATTTTCATGGAGGAGCTAAGCTTCCGCAGGATGAATGATCCCCCATCAAAGCAGTGGTCATACAAAGTGCTAGAAAACTGATCCCAAACTCAGTAGACACTGTCATGGTAATGCCTCTCACTTAACTACAAACAATCGAACAAAATGTACACTAAAGGCAGAAAAATGACAGACTAAACAACCTGAACATGCTCAGGCTGGGGAAAGAGATCAGCAGCCCTTTCAGCGCATGGTTCTGCATCACCTATCTATACAACTATTATCTTCACCAATTCACCCAAACAGATCTTCTCCCTGGTCAAACCCATCTTATAGTGTTACCTTCCATTGGCTGCCAGTTTTTTCACTTGTGGGTGGCATCCCAAAGTATATTCTCTGGCACTACCGTTATAAGCATGTTGCCAAATGGCAACTACCAGTATTCTGTGCTGTGCTAGAACTTTAATCTGTGAATATTATCCTGTTGAACACATCTATGAGGACTTTTTTCGTCACGCTTAAGGAGTTAAAACGGCCTGACTAGCAAATATGAAATGCCAAGATTGACATATAAATATGAAAATTTTCAAATTGCTATTTATTTGGTTGATTGTTAGTGTGACGTGACTGAAACTGTGGTAATGCTTCAGTATTTCCATTCACATTGATTACTTTGTTGTACTTTCGGGCTTAGAGTTGACATTGCTCAGAGTATTTGATCATTTTCTTTGCTGAAGATTGCTTGTGCTACAGTTGGGGAAGCTCAAAAATGGATGGAAGCATTCGAACAAGCGAAACAACAGGTATGGGGATGAGATTGGTGATATTTGTTTCTGTAAGCTTCTTATGTCATGAAGATTTCTGTATAGTTTCTTTTCTGATTTGTATAAACATTTCTTGTTTTATATTTGTTGATGTGCAATGTCAGTCTTCATTGTCATGTGTCTGGTTTCTGTTGGTCAACACTTGAAGAAGAAGCTTAACCACCACTTAAAAGATTAACTTTTTAATTGAGTCAATTGAAATCCAAGGTGGGTTCATTAAATGGTAGCTATCCCTTCATTGTTGATTTTGACGAGTGTTGGGCTTCTTTGTAACAGGCAGAATTTGAGCTTTCAAATGGAGGAAGTGCCAGAGAGAAATTGAACATGGAGGATGAGTATGATTGCTATCCTTGTATATGAACTAATACTTGTGTGGGTTGTTTACATAAAGATCAGGGTGCTAAGGATATCTAAGCCTCCCACGTTAGAGATTGCATGAACTGACTGGTCAATATGCGTATGCATTGAACATAGTGGACGTTCCACCTTTGTTTTCTCCCCCTGGTGATTCTCTGAATGTTAACTTTAAAGATTGATATACTCCTTTAACTTGAGCTCAGTTCTATAGGACATCCCTAGTCAATAATAATAAGTTCAGACATTGAGGTCGTTGATCTATTAGGTGGCTTAAATGATTGAACTACAGAGACAGCTTATCAAATGATTAATGTTTCCAGTTTCCAGTATATCACCCCAATTCATGAAAACCAGCAAAGAAAATTCTGATCCTGTGGATGATATGAATTTAGCTCGTGATTCCCCCCCCCCCCCCCCAAGTTTCAGATGTTGATAATATTCATCTGAATGGCGGTACTCACTTCAGTTGTGAGACTGAGGTTCTGTGATGAAACCTATTGTTGATAGTATCAACTCGATACTTGCTACATTAAGCCATGCAGAAATGGAGTGGTTATTATTCATTAGAAGATGTCTTTTCTTGTGGCATGCACTATAGAGTGTAGTAAGTCAAGTGTCTGTTTTTTATTCTCTTATGGCTTACTACTAACTTATCTGACTTTATATTTTTGTTGAATTTGGAAGGATCAATCTCGACAGCCATCGCCATAAGGTGAGGAAATATGCGCATGGCTTGATAAAGCTTATAAGAATCGGACAAGGTCAGTTACTCAGTCATCTGGAACTATATTGGCAGTAATTGGTGATCACTAGGCTGGCTTAATGGTTATTGAGTGTGCTAGCTAGGACTAGGTGTACAAGCTGGAATTTTAAGTAGCTTCATTTGAAACCATTGATAGTACTGTGATGGAAAGTAGAAGAAGTTGGCTCTTCTCCAGCCACATGTAAAGAAGGACTTCTACCAGCAGCTTTAGGCAGTCAGAAAATTAGAAAGAGTTCTAATTGTATGAACTATGATATCTTTCTCAATTTCCATTCAATTGTAGAACTTATAAAAATGTGCAACTGCATGAAAAACATTATGTCAATAAGCCTACTCCATTGCTTCATGAATAAGTCATCATAAATTATAACTAGTATGCTGAAAAAGGGAAAATGCATTTTAGAATTCTATGGACTTGTATAGGCACTTATGTTGCTAACTGATGGAAGCATAGGCTTGGTGTCTCTATTTTACTTCATTTTTCCCATTAATTGTGTCTAGTTTGCATTAAATTTCTTGCTATTTTTAAGTTGTTACTTAAATTGTATGACTACCTTGAGATAGGGAGCAATATCTGATACATGTTAAGATAAGGGCCATATAGAGCTAAAATGGATGCTATAGACTACGTTGGAATCATATTAGACAGGATAATTTAATTCAGTACGGAGCATTTGATTTGGTATAATGGAAGATATTTGTGTGATGGAATAATAGTATAAAACTATGCTTGTAGTTTCTGGATTTTAACATTTGGAATACTGGTGGTGAAAAATCCTAGGAACCTGTATCACACCACTGTTGGAAACATGTGTATGTACTGGAAATTAGTGATCCTTGTGATGCTTTTTTCTCACACCAGAGATAGTACATGTTTGTCATCTTTGGAGCTTAGTCTTTCGTGTGTGAACATACTCATTCCGAGTTGCACTAACATAGGTGTGCCTTAAAGTATTATACAGTTAAATATTCCAGTCCATGGAATATGTATGTGTGCATGCATTGGCACTTGTGTAATATGCCTACAAATTTTCATAAAGTGGAGAAATATAGCTTCCAGTTTAGTACAGTAAAATATATTTGCTTTCTGGCCTCAACCCAAAAGAGAAAAGAAGACTATTTGTTCTCTGGCCATTCTGAATTCTGTTTGAAACTTGGTTTCTTTGAGTGAGAAACAGTTATTCATTTCTTTACCTATAGGTCCAGAGCCACTTCTGCGCCAATCATCTGCCTTAGCTGACAATGTTGGGACAGATGGTTATTTGGAAGCTGATGGCGGCGCTGATGCAATTGAAGCTCATACGTGGAAATGTGTTTGCACGATGAACGGTGAGTAATGAGTCAGACTGTTAACATCAGATTGTTGAGTTGCTCCTGTGCATTTTCCTGTAATTTGGAATTTGTCATCTTTAAGTATTTGGCTGGACTTTCCAGAAAGCTTAGGGTTCTAGCCTATTGCTCCCCTGTTGATCTTGCATCACAAATAAACTTGAGTTGGTTTTGCTATGAATTCCAGACTTTATAAGTACATATCATCGTGATTTGTGGAATGCAATTCTCTTATAATGCACACTATTTTCACATGTATAATCCAGGAATCTGTTGTTGTTTTGCTAATTATGTAAAAATAGGACCAAAAGTGTAAACCTCTGTTCGTATGATCTCCACCATACACTGGAAGCTGGTATAGTTTGTCTGGCTTAATCTCATTTCTTTTCCTCTTATCATAAAAGGGCAAAAAAAAAAAAAAAAAATCATTTCCTCTCCCATGGCCATTATTCTACCAGATTTTTTGCCACTCACCTCCTTAGTCTTGTATCTTTATAGATAATACAAGATTAAGGATGTGAATCCCCAGAAATATTTTTTTTTTTTTTTTTTTTTTTCTGTTTGATAAGAAAGTCGCCAGAAATCTAAAAAAGGTATTAGTGAAGGGGGAAATGTTTTTCCTTCATTGCCTGACATTCTGTTTGAGTTAACTGAACCATTTGCAGCTTAGTGTAGCAATTACTTTCACTACACCAAGAGCTTTATTCCTTGTTTCATAAGCTTTCCTATCTTGTTCTTAAATTTCCAGAATCATACTCTTCATTACTCTCAGACGCTTTACCATTTTTTTTTTAATAAGAAAAGAACAAGTATTCATTACAGACTAGGAGGAGAAGATGTCCTCGAGATTAAAACTAGTTACAACGCTCAGACGCTTTACACTTTGAAGGATGATTAAAAGCATGCCAAGTACACTTTCTCGGTTTCTTCTCAATCCTTTCCTTTGCTCTTTGCCCCTACACTAGCTAAGAGCTCTGTAACCCAAGGGAGTGGGGTGGGGTATGGTGAGGACTGAGGAGAGCACTAAAACCAGTTGGTACTAACCTCTTCTATGGATGTCATTTCCTCTGTTGAGGTTCTTCTGTTCTTTAATGGTGCAATCACTAGTGTAGAGCTGCAAGAATGTTTCATTGTCTTCTACTTGCTAGCATTGACACATATGTGTCTAAATAATGAAGGCCTTGAGGTTATATCCAGGGTAAGTGGATATGTATCATTATTTGGCGATTGAAGCTTATCAGTCAATAGTTAGAAATCCCGATTCTAATAAAAATGGCTTTGCTTATATATATTTCCCCCATCCTGTTCTAATTCTATGCTTTGAGAAGAGTGCGGACTTATGAGGAACAGATTTTCAGTGGACTGAAATTACTTGGCACTGGATGATAATTCTTTATGTCCCACTCCTATCCCAATACCTGCATCTCTAGATTCTCTGCCTGTCAGAATTATCAACAAGTCCAAAATGGGCACTAGCTTTGGGGCCCACCTGCTTGTACAATGGGAAGTTAGATAATCCCATTAAACTGCTGGTCTTGGAAACTAAAACACAAGGTGGTGCTAGCAAATTAGTCCACGATTTTATTTTGTCTAATGCTAGGTGAGATATTGTTTTTGATTGTTACCTGTCTTCTGGTTGTGATCCCTTTCTTTTCCCTGTCTTCAGGAATAAGAATCTTTGAGGATGTATCAGATTCCAAGGTATCTATAATCTATCATTTATTTATTTTACATTTTTTAGTACTCATCAAACTTGTGATTTATTATTCACATCCTTGACAATAATCCGGTGGAAAGTGGAAGTGGCCTCTTGGCTATTGCTTGGGTTAAGGCTGCTTATATCTGTCACAAGATTCTGCCATAGGCTGGAGCCTCATGCATTGGGTTGGATAGATGGTATGGTTTGTATGTTACACTTGACAACAGGGGAGCAAGGACTTCATGGGGAAGTATAACGCATATGAGAAAGTGAATGAAATGAAAAAAGCATCATGAAAGCAAACAACTAACTATTGTCACAAAATAGAAGCTCCTTGGCACAGGATGCTACTCCACCTTTGTTTTCCTTCATGCGTCTGCACCTTTTGTGAGAATGAAGAAAGTGAATGAAATGGCAAAAGGCATCATGAAAGTAAACAACTAACTACTGTCACAAAATGGAAGCTCTTGCACAGGATGCTTTCCACCTTTGCATTCCTTTATGTGTCTGCACCTTACGTGAGAATGAAGCTTGGATTATGCTAAGAGATAGTCAATGAAATCCAGATGCCACTAATGCCATATACCTGTAATGAATTGACAAGATTGAGAGAAATAGCTTGTCACGAATTATTTAGTACTACCTAAAAGATCAGTTTCATTATGGAAAATCAGAAATAAATGATCAAAGGAAGACAACAAGCTTTTCAACACTAATCAAAAGGATCAATTACATTCATATTCGAGTTTAATACTAATTTAACACCATGAGTTGATTACTTTTCTTTCTTTGGTTCATTTTTCCCGTGGTCTATTATCCTTCAATTTCTGTTGTAATTCTAAGTCTGATATGTTGACTGTTATATCTTATATGCATCGTTTACTAGTTTGTGCCCTTTTTAAGCATGTGGATTGCTGAAGTGTCTTTCTGGTTTTGGTGTTGCAAAATATTGATTTACTAATCTTTTGTGGTTTCTAGAGTGGTAAAAGCATCCTTGTGAAGTCCGTGGGCATTATTGATGCTAGTGCAGATACTGTTTTTGAGGTTCTTTTGAGCCTTGAGCCCTCTAAGAGATACGAGTGAGTAGTCTTAACCCTCATTTGCCCTCTTTTTAATGGTTTAATTTGTAGTTGGACTAACTACAGAATAATTTTGGTGCGTCGTTACAGGTGGGATATGCTAACCAGTGACTTGGAGCTTGTTGAGTCCATTGATGGGCATTATGATGTTTTGTATGGAACATATGATCCAAAATACTTTACCTGGTAATATAGTTGACTCTTTACTCCACTTGCCTTATGCAGCTAATGAATGGAAAAGAATGTTCAAGTTCCATTCCATATACAAGTTTTATCAACAAATCCTACTGTGATATCCCCTTACTGTTTCTGGTAAAAGGTAAAACTACCCTAGGTTGCCCTTGCAGCTTTGTGGATTTTCATAACAGATTTAATCAAAAGCAAAAGTAAGATTGCGGGTAAATTTCCAGAAATGTATCTCATTTCACAATCCATTAGGGATGGTTGTCTTTACATTTTTCTGTTAGTGCCCACTACATTCTATTTACTATTTAGTCAAAAATGATTATGCAAATTGGGTTGAGATGAAGGCCGTTTGGTTGGATTATTTTCCTCCGTGGTATGTCTAAGAACGGGGGTTCAGAGTAGGTGAGGGCATTACACGTGGTATTTGTTTTGGAAATCAAAGCTAGCAAAGACGATGAAATCTTTTGCTTAGACTGCAGTTCTGGATAAAATCAATCTTTGTAGATAAGAAAGTGACTGTATTAACAAAGCAAAAGTGTAGTTAAGCCTAGAAGGACAAGAATTCCTCAGTGAAAACTCATAAGTCTGATTACAATCGATACCCTCCAAAGACCATGGGTGCTTTCGGCCAAAGAGAAGCCAAATACAACGCACACTCCCAAACAAGATCAACCTATTAGGATATTTTAAGAAATGTGCGTGAATAGCACTCAAACCACAAATGCCCAAAATATTGCCAGAAGTGTGCACACTTGCAAAATCCAGCTAATTCTTCTTCCCCCTTCACATCCCAGCATGCCTTGCCTGCAAGTGTTTGACAATAGTTGCAGGGCACACCCAAACCTCCCACATATAATATCACAAAGCCTACGCCACGATGATCGGGACATGTCGCAATGCAAGAACAGGTGTGAGCAAGTCTCACTGTTGCGGTGGCACATCACACATACAACGAGTGAGAGAATCCAACCAAATCTTCTCCTTTGCAACATTTCATTTGTGTTCAAACTTACCCATAACCATGGCCCAAACAAAGGTCCGTGGAACCTTAGCCTTTCAAATCAAAGTGAAAACAGGGAAATAGAGGGTTTTGTGGAGGTATGCTAAGATGATGAAGGATTGATTTGCACAAGAAGACCCCATAGGGATCAGCAATCCAAATCCGAGAGTCCCTCCTTTGAGTTTGAAAGAAGAATGGACATTAACATGAAGATTGAAGAGCAATACGATGCTGATATAATATTCATTAGTCTGTATGCTCATTGAATTCCTATCAAACATCAAATAAAGTTTNTTTTTGGCCTGAATTTCTATACAAAAGAGCAGTGAAGATTCTTGTCAATTTGGTGGAAGCCATTTATTTTCTGGCAGTTCACAGTACTCCTTTCCTGCATTTTCTTCTTAAAGTAAGCATTTTATATTTTCTCAGTGAACTATCCCCCTTCCTTCAGTCGGCCTTCACTGTGCAAATTTTCAATCACATACGTTATAATTAATAATATGTCAACATGTAGGTGGAGCTCCAAAAGGGACTTCGTATTCTCAAGGCAATGGTTTCGTGGACAAGATGGAACATATAGTTAGTATATCTTTGCCTACATCTTTAATCAATTTTATCTTTGTTGGACTATCTCTTCTCTACGTAACAGGCAAATAAAAATTGAAATTGGGATACTAAATAATCTCTTACTACCAAAATCTTTCATAATTTTTTTTTTTTTAAATACTAATGTGTCGCACTTGAGTCCCTATAATTTTATGCCTTTATTTTTCATATAAATTTCAAGACCTGTACTTAGAATCTACAATAGTAAGCTGAAAGAAACTGCATACAAAGCTTTAAAAGTTGCCTTGCTCTTCATGGAAGTGCTAGTTGATTGATGAGTACTTGTTTTATGTATGAAGGGCTTAGTCATGCTTCAGGTTTACATTTTCAAAACCTTGGTTATGCAATATCCTTATTTCTAGTTCTAGTCATAACTCAAAAACTTTCCTCAGTTAACAGAGTATATAATATGGTTATAAAGAAAGTAATTGATTTTCGGATAGATTGCACAGCTTAAGTTACTTTTATTTTGGAGTCAAGCAGTCCTGAATTTCTAAAACAAACCGCAATGTCCATTGTGAATCCCACTACTGGCGGGTCTAAATGACCTATCATCTTAATTTGCTTATGATGGGAATAATAACTGATAATTTTTTTCCGTATACTGACACTATGATGCACGTGTATGCAGCAATTCTACAGTTACCAGCTGTGCATAAGAAGCAGCCTCCTAGATCTGGTTATCAACGGACAAAGATAAATCGTGAGCCACTTTGTTTGAATTTTATTTACACTCCTTACATATAATACATGCTTTTATTCCTGTTCATGCGATGTATGGAAAAGTGAGATTTGAAAGCCATTTTATCAAATTCAAGTTCACTATTGTTTGACTCATGGCTAGTGAGGATACTTCTAAAATTTCTGGTAATTTGAACTGGCTTCTTGTACTTCACTTCTATCAATATTTAACCAAAAATAGCAGAATGTTCTTATTTATGCAAATATCTTAAACTTCTTTGTTTAGTTACATGTGCACCTAAGTTTTTTTACTAGGCAAAACCATAAACATGTTAAGGTTCATTAACTCTAAAGAAGTAAAACATGCTGGAAATACAACTCAGTGATTACAAGCCTTCACCTCCACCTCTATTTGCGTGGTAAAACCACGAGTTAGGGAAATAAGCACGCTGAGTTAGCAAATTTTTATTATTCAAGTGTAGGGATGAGGTAGAGGTAACAATTTATGAATGTTCCAACCTCTCTGAACTCTAGTCTGACACTCTCATCTGTGTTTGTTTCCCCTTTTTTCTTCAGGCTTTTGTTAACTGGAAGCTGGTGCCTCAAGGCACTGGTTAAGGAATAGTAAATGCTAGAATCGATGTTATTTTTTTNTTATCTTTGTGATAAATACAGTAACTAAATCATTTAGCATCCCTGCCAAAAATACCCCTTTGACTCTATAAATGTGTGGGAGATGACAAGGGAAAATTGATCCCCGTGAAAAATCAATTTTGTTCACACATATTCAGGCTAATTGGATTAAGGTTTGTCTATTTAATGCTTAATGTATATTGGAAAGTGAAAAAAGGGATTCATTTATTAGAGCTTTTGACTTCAAAATTTTAGAACTAAATCTCATTATGTTTCCTGAATAGTGGAATTGGAATTGAATAATAAGGCTGATTTTACAATTTGAATTCGTGTTATTAAAATTTAATTGATGTGTCCAAATGAAAACCTTAGTCAAATCCTGATGAACAAGATGTTGAGTAAGGCTTCTCTGCCTATGTCCTCCCCCTTCTCAAAGGTTCTAGATTTTATGGCTGCATTTCCTTAAAGCAACATCTTATAAGGGGGTTGTAATTGTTTATGCCCATGGCAATTTCTTTCAGTTGTATTGTTTTTGGGTTTCAGGCAAGAAGATGGCGATTCTCTAATGCTTCACATTTCATATATATCTATATATATCTATATATATATATATATATGATATGATATGACCCAGAGAACAAATCTATCTGAATGATTACATTGTTTAATTAGCAGCAATACATGACGACACTCTTCAAGTATTCGAATATACAAATTGCTTGAGGAACTTTTGATTTTGTTCCTGTTCATTTTCAAGTCCTTCGAGCTTGAATACTTTGCTATTAGTTGTAGACTGCTAGTGCATCATTTGAGTAGATTAATCTCAGTAACTTGTTGCTCATTGTGTTTTAACCTTTTCTGTAGCTTCTACATGGGAGATAAAAAATTTGGTTGCTCCAACTGCTACAGAATCTGCAAAATGTCTTTTGACACATATGTTAGAGATACAATTTGATAGCTGGTCTACGTGGAAGAAAACTCGATCTTCGAAGTTCGAGAAATCTATCCCTTTTGCATTGCTATGCCAGGTAGCAGGTTGGTTGCTTCCTGAAATTTCAACTTTTTGTATGCTTCCGTTTTCTAGTTACATGGCAAATCAATTGATCCAGATTCACCATTACAGACCCTGAAATAATTTGAGGCAAATACTACTCTACTTACAGCTGTTTGTTTTATGTGTATTTTGTTTAAGCTAACTTTCCTATATTAGAGTTATTGATAGATTCACTAGAACATGCTTTGTGATTCATCTATATGGTTATGTCAAGAATGATATTAGAATTCTGTGTAATATATTCATTGTGTGCTTCTGATGGGAACATGACTTGCAGGTTTATAATTTTACTTCAGTGTACGCTCATATTACATATAAGTGTGCAGTAACTATTCTTAGACCTTCATCTATTTAGAACTTATCGTTCATCCATAATTGTTTAGGTATCAAGGAATATATTGGAGCTAATCCAGCATTGACACATCAATCTGCTACAACAGTTTTTGATTCAAAATCCTCTAATGTTAGTGTTTCCAGCAATGAATCTGATGATGCAGCAGCAGATGAATTTTATGATGCAATTGCTGCGGAGTCATCAGAAGATGAAGATAGTGATGATGATGTAGAAAATGACGAAAAGGTTTGTGTTTCTTTTTTTGTCCCCTGTAAGTCAGCCCTAAACTTTGGGACATAAAGATCTACTAAATCTGACGCCACTTACTAAGCTTTGTCAGGACCATGTGAAACTGAAGAATGTTGCATGGGCCGTAGCAAGCTTGTCTATAAAGGGAATTTCAGGTACCCTTCTTGCTGACGTGTATGTATTTTATTTATCTTTAACTAGTTTACAATATAACATCACCTTTCTGGATTAGAAAGTGAAGCCTATTTTTCTGAGATTGTACTATAGCAATACCAACGAAAGTAGACATTCAAAGAATTCAAAAGTAACGAGAAACTGACTCCCAATGACTGGTGATAATTGTCCATCTGCTGCTAAATACTGTGTCCTTTTCACCAGTGTGGTATCTGGCAACTTGGTTCATTTTGCAACCTGCCATTCTCCTGGTAATGGAAAAGGGAAGGGAAGGGGTTGTCTTGACTGATAACATGTATTCCAAGACAAATACGCCCTTTGTTGCAGTTGAAAGTTTTTCTGAAAAAGATAAAACAGGAGAAATATGTGTGAAAAGGAAAAAAGAGAAAGATAAAGTTTTTACCCTCCTTTTACTAAACACTATCTGCTTCTGCTGCAGCTCCAGATGCATATAGAGATTTAGATTCAACCATTCCACCGGTGCCAATTGATCCAAGACAGTTTTGTGGTTCCTTGCGTGAAGGAAAAGATGATAATGATACAAATTGTTGGACAAATCCAGGTGGAAGTGGATTTATGATCAGGGGGAAGACATACTTAAATGACTATGCTAAAGTACGCTTTCTAAATACTTAGCAAGCATCTTTTTGTTTGTCTGAGTTCTTAGCTTCTATTCAATTTCCTGTAAATATACTTCTGCATGCTACAACTGTAACAGTGTTGTCAACATGGCTCAGTATTTGGGTGACATACCATGTGTTATTAAGCATTAATGTGATTCTGATCAATGCCAGCAGTAGAGTCATAATTTGGAGATGTGGTGTGTGTCTTAATTATGGATTTATCTGTCGCCAGGATGACGAAAAAAGATACTGATGAAGGGTACTCTTTTGTTGTTTCTCACTTTCTCTGGATGTGTGTTTGGCTTATTTTAGGTGGGGATTACCCATGACTCATGAGGCAATTGTTCAGGCTAGATTTATCTATTAAGCATGTAATGACTTTCATGCTAATTATATGATCAGTTTCCGGTTTGTGAGAATGTTTAAAAAAAATGTAATTTCTGCTTAGTGCTCTTTTGTGCTCAGAAATATATAATTTATCCTGTCTCCTGATATGTCACGTTGACATGTTTTCCATCATCATATGCTAGCTTCTCTTCAGTTCGTTCAAGATGTCTCTAAAAGTGTTGTTTTGAGTACAACTATGTTTCATTGTACTAATACAAAGATTATGAGTATCCTGTCTTCTGATTGAAGGCAATCCCACTTCATCGTCATTAGGCATAGTATATATGCTTATCTAAACCTATTGTGTGTACTGAAGTCCTCTTAGAAATTTGTTTATGGCTGGGAAGTAGTTTGAATTCCAGTTTACGTTTTTTTGTGCATGTCTCATCAGTTCTAATAATGTGTTATTTTAAGTGTCTTTGCCTGTTTGGTCAAATTTATTGATGGAAACTGAATTTTTGTGCATCTTCTCAAGGTGAGAGGTGGAGATCCCCTTCTGAAGCTAATAGCAGTTGATTGGCTCAAGGCTGAAGATAGCATTGATAAGGTTGCACTACGGCCATCCTGTGTCGTGCAGGTAATGGAGTGAAACCTCTACACTTGATGGCACATTCTTTTAGTCTAGTTTTTGCTGGAAATCTGTAGGAAAGTGGTTATAAGTCTTTATTTGTTAAACTACTTTGGTAGTCGTATTACCTTCTTTTCTTTGACCTCGCAATGAGCAGCAGTAGTATGGCTGCCACTAAATGGCAAAGGCTCTTCTGACATGTTATTCTGTCAATTTATTGTTCCTATTGAGTAAGTTAAATTCAATCTCAGTGCATCAGTAGGGAACTTGGTCTCTATTATAATGCCACATGGCATGATATTCCTAAATTTGCTGTGGCAATTGAGAGATTTATCTTGTTTTCAAGTTGCCCAATGGAGGTCCTTTGTGTTCACCAACATTCTTAATGAGTTTTCTTTCTATCTTTTTCGTCTTTTAACACAAGTGGTTTCTTTTCCCGTCTATTTTAGGGCTATAATCTATCTTCTTTGGATCCATGTGTTACTTGGGTTTCCCTTTCATCGAATTATGAAAGTCCTTCACTCTGACAAAGTAATAAGAAACATGATCACATCATCAATATGCTTTACTTATCAAAGTTAATGTGAGATCAATCATTTGGATTTGACATTGTTTTATTTCTCGTGTTTAAACTCATTTTGTTTGTTCCTGCTTGAACTTCTGTTGATTTGGCAATTGTCACTGAACTTTTTTCTTAACAAACATGCCATCTTTAAGTCTGTGTTTATTTCACCATTCCCATCGATCTCACTTTGTTCCTTTTATGTCAGTCAGAAGCTGGAAGAAGGCTTCCATTCATTTTTATTGTTAATCTTCAGGTATGAGGTTCTAGTTGTCATCTGCATCCCCCCATCCCCATTCGGTCTTTCATGAAAAATTCTATCAATTTGCTGCATGTACATGGGAGGATTTCTTTGCATGTCACAACATCAAAAAATCTAGGATAAGAAACTAATAAACATCAGTAGTTAGTGTTCAGAGCATGTTTCACTTTCCTATTTGCAACCTGCAAAGAAAAGTAATAAGGATGTGTACATTAAATGCTTTAACTTTGGCTGTCAGCCAGAACCAAAAAATCACAAGCTGATTGCATGTTGTGCGCACTCTCTTTTTCCCTTGTGCTGGAAATATAGTGCGCTGCACATGGCATATAGGCACTAAAAGGCTGCAGTATTTCTGTACTATTGCGGTTGTTTATATCTTCAAAATCTAGGAAGACGATATGAGATTCATGTCGTGTGGAGCTGTATATGGATCCAACCTGGTTTTGTTGACAATCAGAGTCTAACATTTCTTTCTTGATGCTGTTACTATCATTTCTTGATTTAGTTTTTCTTTTGCTGTTCCAGATTCCAGCCAGACCGAACTACAATTTGGTTTTCTATTATGCCGCTGACAGGCCTGTAAATAAGGATTCACTATTGGGCAGATTCATTGATGGGACTGACATGTTTCGGGATGCAAGGTTCAAGCTGATACCAAGCATTGTCAAGGTAAGTGATGTGTAGGCCTTGGAAACATGACTGTGAAATTTCATTGACTTACATTCCTATGATTGTTAATACTCAGAAACTCATTGTCTTGAGTGATTCAGGGATATTGGATGGTCAAGCGTGCAGTTGGATCGAAAGCTTGTCTTTTGGGAAAAGCTGTGACCTGCAGATACCTTAGACAAGACAACTTTCTGGAAGTAATTAAACTTTTCCTCATCTCACTCGTATAAATGTCATGAAAGTTGCACTTCCGAATCTCCCATGTCATGATTCCTGTCAATTCATACTCGATGCATATTCTTATCATGGCATGTGGTTTGGCTGTCGCTAATGAGAAGGCCACTTCCTACCCCCTTTAGGCTTATGGAGAGGGAAAGCTTGCAATTCTTTCGAATTATTTGCTATTTTTAAGATTCTGTTATGCATCTTTCAGAGTGACCAAGGGGCAGGATGTAGTGAGGTAGCTCCTAGCCCCTTGAGGACCACGCAACCAACCACAAACCTATTAATATTAAGCATGCAATATTATGCCTGATATATTGACGAATATTTTATTCCATCTTGTCTGACCGTTGAGTTGTTGACAATTTCACTTCTATTTTCCTTTTCATTTCTCTTTAAAATCCAACAATTCTTCAAGAACTGGTTACAGAACTCTGACTTTAATATTGGCTTACTAATCCACTTTTGAGAAATTGGACATCTTCAGTAATTTATGATGAACTTCAGATAATTATTGCAAAATGTCGTGTTTCTGCTTCCCTTAATGTACAGTAATATGTTTGATGTAATTATGCCAATTTGTATGCATTTGGTTTGAATTGAACGTTGTAATTGTGCCAATTTTGTATGCATTTGGTTTTGAATTGAACTTACTGATTCTCTAATTCTTTATAGGGAAGTTGAAAATGATATTAAATTCTTCACTATGAAAATGATATTCTCTAATTCTTTATTTGGTTTGAGCTTACTGGGATCTTAATTTCTTCACTATGAAAATGATACAGAAAACTGGCTACCTGGACTTAATCTATCCTAGTTGAAGGAGTCACTAAAATCCGAATATTTATGTGGTTTGATTCGGGTAGAAAATTACTGGTGTTTGGTTTGTGTAGATGCTCTAAACTTTGTTGGCTCAGTCCATTGAAGATTCATCTTGGATATACTCTGGCTCTGCTAAGTCATAAGTATGAATTTAATATGAAATTATAAAAGCGGATACTTAGTCCAATTTTCCCCCTCCTCTCTTCTTTGGCAGATTGATGTGGATATTGGCTCATCATCAGTTGCTAGGAGTGTTATTGGTCTTGTCCTTGGATATGTCACGAGCTTAGTTGTTGATCTTGCAGTTCTCATTGAGGTTTGTGTGCCTGGCTCATTTTTTTGTCACATATCTTTTGAGATACACTGCTATTTTGGAATCACTATAGAGCTTTTGGCATTCATATTTCCATTATGTGAACATGGACTTCACTAATTTTTTTCGGTGCATCTTACATTCTTGCTTTGGTTATTGATGTTTAACAAGTGCCAAATTTTGTTTTGACATCTTTTATTCCATGGGTCAAATGCTTTTCTTTAGGGGGCTCATATGCCACAAGGGAACACTGCCCTTGGTTGCGCAGCTCTAAGGCTATGTTTGACACCAACAACTAACTTTTGAGTAAAGCTACAGCTTGAAGCTTGTTCTTTTTCTCTCAGCTACCAAACAAAGATTTGAGGCAACAACTAGCTTTCACTTGACAGCGCAGCTAATTTTTGGAAGCTACCCATACTAGCTTTCACTTGACATCTAGATTTTGAGTAAAAGCTACAGCTTGAAGCTTGCAGCTTTTNGCTATCAAACAAGATTTAAAGCAATAGCTACAACTAATTTGCCAAGCATAGCCTAAATAAACGAGTCTCCATGGACCGTGAGAGGATCGCTTTCTTTTTTTTTTTTTTTTAAAAATTGATTAGAAGGGCAAAATCATGCTCATCTGCCATGTTGTTTCAACTTCTAAACATAGGATCGCCATTGAGTTTGAGCTTACTTTGTAGGATCTTGAAGGCTACAAACAACCTTTCTAGCCTCTCTTCAGTCATATATGTGACATTTTTTCGTAAAATGTCCCGCTATTATATGTCCTTGTTTGGGATTGTAAACTATTCTAAACAGCTAAAGTATTAGCCTTTTTAGTTGTTAGGTATGTATGGCAAACTATATCGGATAACTAACTCCAGTAACATTTGCAGGCAAAGGAGGAGGAGGAACTTCCTGAATACCTTTTGGGGACTGTGAGATTAAATTGTGTCAGACTCGACTCTGCATTAGAAGCATGATATTTGTATTCAAAATTGTTTCTTCAGAGCCCATTGTTCACCAGTCAAAAGAGTAATATACTTCTACTCCTTTGCAGCTTATTTATAGTTTGCAACTGAGTTGCAAAAATTAATCATTGTACTGGTTGACAGCTCTTGTAATTCTTATGCATCAGCTGCTCATGTTGCTATGAAAAAAAGTGCACAAAAGTGACTCTCCATTGTGCAACTGATTTGTTTGTTGACTCGTTGAAACCTTTATAAGTATTTTTCTTATGCGTTAGTTGCTTCATATTGGTATCAGGAAAAGTGTATAAACATGGTCCTTCATTCAGAAACCAATGGTTAGAACTTAGAACAATAGATAAATTTATGGATTTGAATCCAATTTGGTCACTGAACCTCCATTCGCAGGCATAACTGCTCGTGTCCTTGACTATTCTTCCAATTAGGATCTTTTGTTACCAGTTATAAGTTGGTGATTTCTGACTGATGATGGGTAGCTTCTTGGAACTATACAAATGTGGATCTTCTCGAAATAATCGAGTTACGTTGGATCCTAGTCTTCATCAATGTTAGTCTCTCCTAACATGATAATTTGCATGAATCATGATAGCAATGAACATAGGAACCAGGAAATTGCTTCTAAAAATTGCCCTTTACATTTACTTCATCTTTTACATGACATGCAATTTTTGCCCTTTTTTTTTATCCGTTGTTATTGGTTCATGCTATTGTTCAATTTGAGAATGTGAAGTCAGTCACTGGGGTTAAAGCTTGGTATGCCCCATATAGGCTGTAACTTTCCCTCTTTACTTCTTTTTCTGGGCACTCTTTTACCCGTGACCTGGGGTTTTGCTTTACCATTTCACCTTTGTCCTTTGGTTTAAAAGCTAAAATGGCTTTGCCTTTAACTTAAGTGTAGTCTTTTCAGTTGCAGTATGCAATAATCAAGTGTACTTAACTCTTACTAGAGTAGTAGTAGTTTTTGATTAGATTCACAGGCAACGTAAACTTGCAACTCTTTGGCTGTTAGCTGTCGGTTCAAATTTGTCCCTGTACAATTATTCTCTCTCGAGTGGATTCAGTAATAATCAGTATAGAGTTCTGAAAGGATTATGCTATTCACCTGCTAATACTATAAAGTTGCCAACACAATAATGAGGAGGACAATAGAGCTTTAGTTGCTTATTTCCATGGATATGTGTTAGTATCATATTTTTGATTATTTTGTGAACTCAATCTCCTTCAGGTTGAATCGCTACAACCTATAACTCCGCATTTGCCCTCTCATTTAAAAGGCATCAGCATGAATAGGTTACTCATTTAGCGCCAACTACTCCATTTCTTAAAATATTTTTTCGACGAGTCAAGACACCTAGGCTGATTAAAATCGTATCCTCAACTTCACGGTGGAGTACAATTTTCTTAACAACCTGCAGTGTCTCTTTGTTCTTGAAGTGTTAGCTACTTCGAGTTTATACTACATTACCTACCTGGTAATCTGGCTCTAACGTTTTAGTGGTTGTAATTAGATGGTTACTATAAATAAGCTAAGAAACTCTAGTGGATACTATAGCTGAGACAAGGGTCACTGTAAAAATGTGAGTACATTCATTATTCAAGTTTCAAAGTGACCTTGCATGTTGCGCCATCATTGTTCATTAGTAGTATTACTCTACTATATTATTGTTAGGGGCAACAAAAGCCTGATTTGAGGGGCAGTGCCAATTAGAGATGACTTGTGTTTACAGCATATGTATACTCATATATATATCAGTGTCATAAATGCATACAGGCAGCATCACTCAGTATGCTGCTGCAAATTAAAGCTCCAGATGTTCATCAATGCTATTGCTATAGAGGGCCATGGTTTCCATGTTTTCCCTTTATATATGCTACATGCAATGCGTGCATTTAACACCACCAACATTAGTTGTTGTGTACTTGTGTTCAACTGTACCCCAGCATTTGTTTCAACTTTAACTTTTCTGTTTCTACATATCCACCATTATAAACTGATCACTTCAAGTTGTGTTTCACAAAATACAAAGTACCATGCGTTACATGACTAGGTGCTCGTTTGGAAACTTGTAAATTAAAATTTATGAATTACTAACATATATAAGTGCAGACTTGAATTTGCGCAATAACACGACATTTCGTAAACTCTCAAACTTGGAAAATTCAAGTGACGCTCTACACCTTGTCATTTGAAACTCCTCTCTCATTTTCCTCTCTTAGTCTCCAAATTGTAAAACCTTTTTTAAGTGTAGGTTTACAGGCCAAAAACTTAATTGAAATCTAGAGATTCAAATCCAATTTCCAAAACAAATATAGGTTGAATCTAATTCTTTATTTTCGGTCTTGTTTATTGATCTACACTGGCAATTTTTTGTAATAAGCAAACAACAAAATTTCACTCTAGAAAAAAGAAAAAAAATAAAATAAAAATTGGAACCTGATTCAAGCTTAAGGTATGCGCATAAATACATGATGAAAGGAAAGTGCTGCTCCATTCATTGTCATAAAGATTTCAACAAAGCAATAAATCTTATCCACTAAAAAACAGAAAAAAAGAAAAAGGAAAGAAAGTGGTGTCACCATCTCAATAATCCAAAATGACCATCGTTATTTTGGAACAACATTGTTGGGTTTTTCTTCCTTCTGTACAACACCTGATTTTGGAAGCATCAGACACACACTCACAATGTTTGTCTTCATCCCACAACATAATCAAGAAAAAACGTGAACACTGAATTGCTTTTTCAATGGTGAGCCAATGCATGAAGATTGAAGAGCGCACGTATTAAATACTCGTACTTACATTACATATACATCTACCAACTGTTTTCTTTACTGCAAATTTTTCACATTGATGTTAAAAAAAAAAAAAAAAAAAAAAAAAGCTTCTGCTAACAAATGGCTCATTGTAAAAGTTGGTAAAAGATGACTGCTTTTCTTTTTTTTATCACTATCCTCATATCCTGTGTTGCTACTTGCTCTGCCACTATTGTTTGTCAGTGGATTCTTTTTTTGACTAATCTCATATTTTCTGCCATTTTTAAAGACTTTATAATTGTTTATCCCTGTTTGAGACCTTTGAAGTTGGATTTATATGCTACAAATACCTCAATTTCATGAACAGTTAATTATTTATCCTAGGCCCAGGTATTCAGGCAGTAGTATACTTATACTACTGCTTGTTTTTGTTCTGTTTTCTCTGTTCTACCTCTTAAAATACTCATAGTTGTACTAACATTCATGAGCTGATGAGCATATATGACACTACAGTACTACTAGTATATTTTAGGGAGAAACAGCAAATCAGCTTCACCGGCAAGTTTCTGCAACTAACTTAACTTTTGACTGTAATTGATTATCTAACTATGGGGTAGTAGTATTTGTTTATTGTTAATCATTGATTTTGGTGCTGTGTAAACATATTTTCTATTGCTTCTTTTCAAAATCTAACCACTGTGATTAAAGGATTACTAGTATTGGATTCTTCCCAGTGATTAAAGGAAGGAAAAGATGTTAATTATGAAAGCACTTTTTTTTTTTTTTTTTTTTATAAACTTAATCACCCACCAATCTTGATTAAAAGAAAAGGCCAGTTATTCTGGTCCCCTCTTGCTCCCTAAAATCATATTCTCATCTCAACTAATCACTCAAATGCCATTCCCTCCTCTTTTTTCTCTCTCTGTTCCCCATGCAATCTGATCATGATTCTTTCTACCCATGGACCTAAATATTGTTCTTGCTGCTGCTGCTGCTTTAAACAAATTGAAAATTGCTATTTCTATTCCCCACCAAACTTGGGCTCACTCACACTCCATCTCTTTCCTTTTCTCTCTCTCTCTCTCTCTCTCTCTCTCTCTCTCTCTGTGTCTCCACTCTGCTATGCAGCTCCAAGTCCCAATGGGGATTTCTCCAAGCTTGTTGTGTTTGAGCCTTCTTCTTGCAGCTTCCATGGCTGTCCCAGGAGTACTTGGAGCTACAGATATCTTCACAGAGGCACTTCTGAGCTTAAAATCTGAGCTTGTTGATCATTACAATGGCTTGGGTGACTGGCTTGTGCCTTCTAGGAAAAACCCATCTGAGGAAATAGAAGCTTGCTCTTGGTCAGGTGTTTCTTGCAACAGCAAGTCCACCATGGTCACTGGGTTGGACCTCTCAAGAAGAGGTCTTGCTGGTGAAATTTCTGGTAAACAATTTGGGGTTTTTGTTGATCTTGTCACCCTCAATCTCAGCCACAATTTGTTTTCTGGGCACCTCCCTGTTTCAATCTTCAATCTCACAAACTTGAGGAATTTAGACATTAGCAGGAACAACTTTTCTGGGAGATTCCCACAGGAGGTTTCTGGGCTGAAGAAGCTTGCTGTTCTTGATGCCTTCAGCAACAGCTTTTCAGGCCCATTGCCTGTTGAAGTTTCAGAGATTGAGTCACTAAAAGTTCTCAACTTTGCTGGGAGTTACTTCAATGGACCAATCCCTTCAGAATATGGCAGCTTCAAGAGCTTAGAATTCATCCAATTGGCTGGGAATCTTCTTGGTGGTGAAATTCCTCCTGAGCTGGGCAAGCTTCAAACCATGACACACATGGAGATTGGCTATAATTCTTACCAAGGAGGCATCCCTTGGCAAATGGGCAACATGAGTCAGCTTCAATATCTTGATATTGCTGGTGCTAATCTCTCAGGTTCAATCCCAAAAGAGTTCAGCAATTTGACAAAACTTGAATCGCTTTTTCTCTTCAGAAATCAGCTTAATGGGATGATCCCATCAGAGCTCAGCAACATGGTTTCTCTCAAAAGCTTGGATCTTTCTGACAATCAAATTTCTGGGCAAATCCCAGAAAGCTTTTCTGAGCTGAAGAATCTCACTTTGCTCAGCCTTATGTACAATGAAATGAGTGGCACTGTTCCACAAGCCATAGCAAACCTTCCCATGCTGGAAACTCTTCTCATTTGGAACAATTACTTCTCTGGCTCTCTTCCTCATACCTTGGGGATTAACTCACAGCTGAAATTGGTGGATGTTTCAACAAACAACCTCAGTGGCAGCATACCACCTAACCTATGTGCTAATGGCATGCTTTCCAAGGTTATATTGTTCTCTAACAATTTTACTGGTGAGCTTCCTCTTTCTTTCTCAAATTGCCCATCTCTTGTTCGAATTCGCTTCGAAGATAATTCTCTCTCAGGTCCCATCTCATTGAACTTTAGCACACTCTCTGATATCTCATATGTTGATTTATCAAGAAACAAGTTCACAGGTGGTGTTCCTGAGGATATTACCCTAGCTTCTAAGCTTGAGTACTTTAATGTCTCTGGCAACCCTCAGCTTGGGGGTAGTCTTCCACCAAAAATATGGTCTTTACCACTTCTTCAGAATTTTTCTGCTTCCTCTTGTAACATATCAGGCAATCTCCCTTCGTTCCAGTCTTGCAAATCTCTTACTGTCATAGAACTTAACTCAAACCACCTCTTGGGAGATGTTTCAGAAACTATTTCAGATTGTCAGAGTCTTAGTGTCATAGACTTATCTCAAAACAATCTCAGTGGTTCAATACCAGAAAAATTGGGGCATTCCACTAATTTACAGCTGCTAAATGTGTCATTCAATAATATGTCTGGTTCAGTTCCACAAGACAACATCTTTAGATTGATGGGCAGCAGTGCTTTCGC
Source organism: Mesembryanthemum crystallinum (assembly GCA_030267885.1). Classification (NCBI taxonomy): domain Eukaryota; kingdom Viridiplantae; phylum Streptophyta; class Magnoliopsida; order Caryophyllales; family Aizoaceae; genus Mesembryanthemum; species Mesembryanthemum crystallinum. The sequence goes on along the minus strand of BSSO01000141.1, from coordinate 15,657 downwards.
GGGGAATCCCAGGCTATGCGGCTTGCCATTGCACCCGTGTCGAGGCTCTAAGGAAATGCAAATGCAGTTCTTGTGGGTGCTAATACTATGTGCTGCTGTTGTTACTTTCATAGCACTTGCTGTTTCTGGGGTATTTTATATCCAGAAAGGGAGGAGAAAAGGGCAATGGAAAATGGTGTCCTTCAGTGGATTGCCTAAGTTCACTGCTGATGATGTTTTAAAGAGTTTGGATTCTGCGGAATTCAGCACAGAGACAATGTCTTATTTGTTAGCATCATCTCCAATCTGCAAAGTGACATTACCTACAGGAATCACAGTCTCCGTGAAGAAGATTGAATGGGACACACATACGATGAAGGCTATGGAGGAGTGCATTATCCAAATGGGGAATGCAAGGCATAAGAACTTAACTAGATTGCTCGGGTATTGCTACAACAAGGATCTTGTGTATCTTCTTTATGATTACTTATCAAATGCTGGAACTTTGGCTGACAAGATAGCCGTGAAGCGGGATTGGGCTTCCAAGTACAGGATAGTGATGGGCATTGCAAGGGGGCTTTGCTTCCTTCACCATGAATGCTACCCGGCAATTCCTCATGGCGATTTGAGGGCGAGCAACATAGTTTTTAATGAAACCATGGAGCCCCAGTTAGCTGAATTCGGTTTTCGATTTTTGATGCAACTGAATAAAGGTTCTTTCCCATCAACCTTCTCCAAGACGCAAGCAGGTATGCTCGTTAAATAATGATTTCCTCTTCTGTGGCATTTTCTTAGATTGTGGTTGTAGTCTTCTAGAACTAGAAACATGATTAAACAGAAAATTTTCTTAAAATCAGAATGTTATTAAAATTATTGTCCTGCCACTCATGCCCACTTAGAAGGGTATAACCTGAGAGGATTTTCTGAATAATCTGTAGATGTCCTGTGTACACAATCATTTACTGTAGGCAACTATATGATGATGAAGATTTATGTAACTGCCTTCCACGTATAAGTGTAATTTGCAGTTGACTATTTTCTGGAATCAGTCTGTCAAAGTCAGGACAAATAAACTGTGTAACAGGACTTGGAAATTTTGCATTACTACTAATAGTTGATAAACGACATAATTAACTTAGAACAGGTCACTAATAAGTTGAAAATAACCTCCACCATATGCTGATCATCATACTAATGTACTATATAGTTTAGGGAATTACTATATTATTATTTTGTAGCTGATAAAGTTCACTAACATTGTTTTACCAGGTCAATTGCACGCTGCAGTGAAGGAGGAGCTGTACATGGACATCTATAACTTCGGAGAGATCATCCTGGAGATGTTGACGAATGGAAGGGTGAAAAATGTGGGTCAGAGCAAGCCAACCGAGGCTCTTTTAGAGGAGATATGTTGTGAAAATGAAGCAGTTGGTCCTCATAATTCGTTGAGGAAGCAATTAAGTTTGGTGCTTGAAGTTGCCCTACGTTGCACCAGAGGCAGGTCATCAGAACGGCCATCAATGGAGGATGTGTTGAAGCTTTTATCTGGAATTTCCGGATCAAATGCACAAATATAAAACCATAAGTGATCAAGTAATTGACTCTGCAGGAATTCACATGAACAGTTTTCAATAAGCTAGCAGTGATTTATATCCCCTTTTCATGTTTTTCCTTTTTGTATTGTGGTGGTGTAAAATAGCATCCCACCAGATTGAGAGTTCCAGAGTTGAATATGGAAACATGTATTTATAGAAAAAGAGAAAAAAACATATTTGAGTCGAATCGTTGGAATTGCAGATTTCCAGTTTGCTCCTTCTTCTGTTACATGTTTGCTGTGAATGAAGTTGCAATACAGTGTGTGTCTCCTTTTTATTTGGGGTTCAAAAGCAGATACATAGATGGTTACAGGCATATTCATACACGGGGAGAGGTGAGATCAAACCTAGACTCTAATGTATCTAGTGCACCAATTTTTATCGCTTGACCAAGATCTCATTGGCTTGCTCTTGTTATTTAGATAACGGAACAAATGGTGATGCTACTGCTGATCAGTTTCTACTTTCTTGTATGGATGTATAAATGAAACAAATCATGGTAACCATTCTAGTGTTCTTTCCCCCCTTTTTGGGGGGATTATTTCATCTGATATCCTTTAATCATTAGTGAGGGGTAAGCCAAATATGTGACTTAGTTAATGGAGACTTTGATCAAAAAGGAAAAGGGATCAATCTAGGTCTTTTTGACCAAAAGTTTGAAGCCTGCATTGCATCTCTCAACAATAACTAGTGTTATAATTCCTTATACAATTAGAGGCTTGTTGATAGCTCACCCTTCCTTGACCGAATCCCATCAAATGGCTCACTGGCCTCTAATGAGCCCTTTCACCCCCTCCCCCAAAGAGGTTGTTGAGGGGGTGGTAGAGGCTAGCAAAGCAGCTGAAAGTAGAATAAACGTTGAGTTATCACTTAGTTATTTTTAATAGAAACAATTTGTAAAGCGACAAAAATGTAAATGGATAGGTTCGTATAATATTACAAGGGTATCATGTGAACTTTGAATAACGTTGTTCACCGTAGAATAAAAATTGAGTTATCACGTAGCTATTTTTAATATAAACAATTTATGAAATGAAAAACATAAATTTGTAACCATATAAGTACCATTCATCATTGCAAGGGTATTATGAACTTTGCATAACGTTGTTTGCCAAATAAAAAAAGTTATAGACATACCATATAAATAAGCCAGCAAAATCAACACATATATACATATTCGAAAGAATAAATACTTTCTCAATTTAAGATGAAAAAGTAGGAGATCGCAAAATATCTACTATCATAAGAGTTGGGTGATAATTACTCAAATTTTCAAATATTAAAATCTAGCTCTTTTAACTAGTATTGATGCTACCTTGAAACCTCTTGAAATATTACAAGTATTTGTTAACCTCTTGGTTATGAAGCACAGACACCTTGAATAGGTGTCGTGTCACGTGTCAGACATACGAAAACGTGACACACTGACATTTGGATTACGATACATATCAATTAGGTCATTTTTCCTCTATAAATGGTGCTTTCCCTTGCGCATATCGCATATTTCCATACAACAAAGTCTATTGGGCTCTCCCTGATTAGGAGTTGGTTGGCGGTGCCTTTCACACACACAAAAGTAACATACATTGGTAATAAAATGAGTTGAGAATACTAGTAACGCGTTGGTATGCGAAATGTTTTCATTTATTGATTCAATGGTATGTTGAATGTTGGTAGTAGGATTAGTCGTAGATACTAGTAGTAGATGTATTTGTAACAAAAATTGAAGCATCCTTGATAGTAAATGCAGTCATTTATTCCTTGTATTTCTCAAATAGTAGAGGCATGGTTGGCCATTTATGCAACCCAATTACCAACCCTCCTTGATGATGAAATGTTGAGAACACAGTCCTCAGTTTCCAATCTCAACCCCAATTCATTCCCAATATCATAAACTGATGAACATTAACATTTAGCTTCTGATTTAAATACAGTAGTTGATTCTGATTTTAATACAGTTGAAATGAACTCTTACAGTCATAGGACGATAGGAGTAGCAAAGATGACTTGACTTGGGATTTGGCAAGTCAAGTATGAAAAAAGTAAAGCAAAAAAAAGAAGACTTGGAATTGACTTGTGCAGGAAAGTAGGACCCACCTTAGTATATAGTCGTGTCTCTCTCTCTCTCTCTCCTAACGCCCCTGCAATTGCAAATCCTGAAACCCCCAAAATCCCAATTCTCACGCAACGCAAGCACAAAGATTCTCATTGCGAAAGAGACAGAGAGTGAAGAAAGAAAGGCACCCAAAATAACAACAGTTTTGTATGAGTGAGCAGCAGCAGCAGCAGCAGCAGCAGCAGCAGCAGCTATGGGCGACGATCGACCTGGGTTTCTCGACATTGCCGATTCTTCTTTGATCCCTGTTACTACCGAGTTCTCACAACTAATGGATTCTACTTCCAACGGTCCAGTATCAAAGAAAGACCCCAGAGAAATGGCTAGAAAGTACGCTCTCTAACTCTCACTTTAGTATGTTTTAATGATCTTTTCATGTGGGTTTTGGTTGTCTACTTGTTTTCGTGCTCTATTGTACTGCAATTTGGTGTTGAGAATCTAAAGGGTTTGCTTTTGAGTTTTGAGTAAGATTGTGGGTTATCTTGTACACTTGTCTTATGATCAAGTTCTCATTTTCAAAAGGAATCTTGATTATTTAAATCAGAGGGTCCGTCGACTGTTGAGGGATGTTAGTTCATGTGATGTTGTTTCTTTGTTTTCTGTAGGTATCAGTTAGAACTGAGCAGACAAGCTTTGGAACAAAATATGATTGTGGTTTTAGAGACTGGGTGTGGGAAAACCCTTATTGCTATTTTGTTAATGTGTGACATGGGTCACTTAATCAAGAAACCCCAAAAGAATGTGTGTGTTTTCCTGGCTCCTACTGTGGTGTTAGTCCATCAAGTAAGCCTTCTTCCCTCCTTCTCAACCTATATATGGCAATGATTCAATGCTAAGTTATGCTACATTGGAGTTTTATCTTGTTGCTGGTATGCTATTGTATTGTTTTTCACCTTCTCTAATAAAGCTTTTCATCATTTATGGAACTTGCTTTCAGTTGCTGTACTTTTTCTGGTGTTTCTTGCATTGGGTTCAATTTGATGCCCAAAACTTGCATCTCATCTGTGAATTTAGGTTCAGTGATTCAGTTTAGTGCAATTTCTGTCTTCTATCATATGTATAGATAATTGCTCAGGAAATCAATCATGATGTAGCTTCAACTTCATAAATTTGGCTGGACCGAAATTATTTTCTTGTTTAATTCCTTATATGTGACTTATGAGATGTAAAGAGAATCAATTTAAAGTGTGATGACCATACATGCACTCTATGGGAAAAGGGCGGTGGTCTTGGGTTCATGATTCTATAACCACATTGAAACTAGAGTGGCCGGACTCTATTGTCACAGTATTAGAAGAAGTATGCGAATAGAAAATTAAACTGCAAATCGGATATGGTAAGCCTTTGATGATTGGGCTTTGACAGTTCTTTAGTTGATGGAATTTTCTCATTATGGTTTCAAAGTCACATAATGTTAACTATACTATACCATGGCAAAACTGCTATAAATGTTGCTACGGCGTGGCAGGATATGTTTCTTTTGTAACTCTTTTGTTGAGTTCATTGATATCCCTAGTTCTACGTCATCTGAAATTCAACGCTTATTTAGTGATTATAAACTTCCATTTTAGTCTGTTCCTTGTATTCTTTCTATCTTCCTTAATTTCCTTATCTAAAAAAAACTTCTATTGCATTGATTTTGCGTTTGAACATGGACTGAATCGTACTATACTTTACGTTTGTTTACGTTTGTTCATTACCTTTTACTTGTGCATCGCTGAGACATTATCGTTTTATCATATAAATAATTCATCTATGTCATTACTCCAATGCCTCACGAGGCTTTGGCTTCAGTATGGTAGGAGGGGTCAGATGTACGTAGTTTTACTCTTACAATTGCACATAGGATGTGTTCGTTAGACCCACCATTAGTTGCAATGGCTTTCACATTCACTATCACTACAAATTAGAAGCATGAAACAATTTGGAATGTGAAGATTTTATACCAAAGATAATAAGATCTGGAAAAGCCTAATCTTTTTGATATGAACAGAAGGCCATAAAGGTTTGGAAACTGATGTCTGGGTCCTCCTTAGCATCCTCCACATATAGTATTTGGAAGTTCGCAAATGCCCTGTTTTAAAATTGTGACCTACCACCGTGGAAGCTCTTTTGCTTTTTTACTTTCCCTTTTGAAAAGTGAGGTGCTCTCTTAATTTGTGTTTGGTTGTGTATAAACTTCCACTTGCTATTACTTGTTTCTTTTTTCCTTGAATTTATCATTCTTATTATTTTAGAAGTCCCTCTTTTGTTATCCTATTTTCTATTTCAAGGCTATTGTGTCAGACAAATATGAGCTTAGGAGGTGTTTTGTATGCTGTTATTATGTTTTAAGCAGCAGAATACTATGTTTTTAGGGACAACTCATGCTTGATTTTGGAGGTTTAAGGCCTTCCTTCTCTTACATGTCCCTTTGGGTAGATAGGTGATAGGGAGCCTCATGGGACTGTAGATAAAATGCATGCTGGTCTCACACCACAAATCAGAAGAGATCTTATCAACATAATCTAGATATTGATGTCTAGCCACATCATCAGATTCAACAGTAGCATAGATCATACTTGTCAAATTCCTTTCTTTATTCATGTAAATATTATGTGTCTGTTCTTGCAGCAAGCGAAGGTTATTGAACAATTTACTGATTTCAAAGTTGGAATCTATTGTGGTGATGCGAAGCACCTAAAGACTCATAGTGCCTGGGAAAAAGAGATTGAGCGATATGAGGTTTGTAACGTGCCATATGTTTTTCTATGAATAAATAAAGCATCTTTTTATTTAATAATATATGATATTGCTTGCACTTCTGCAATAGTTGACTCTATAGTCTGCTCACTAAAATGATTGTTGATTTTAGCTAGCTGAATTACTTGTGACAGTTACTAAAATTTATGTTGTTCATACATGGGCTTAAAGGTTAAAAGGTTAAACTTAAGCGCCTTTATGTGCGGTATAGACAGTCCAAGCTAGAATAGCCAAGTTCCTGTTATTTGCACCATGATACATACTCCCTCCGTTCACTGTTGAAGGTGACACTCACTATTGGACATAATATTTAGGAGAGAAGGAAATGACTAAATTGTCTTTGCTTTACTAGTGGGTGTAAAGGTGATAATGACTTGTTGGTGAGAGATAAAAAGTCAAGGGTAATGTAGTACTTTCAAGGGAAATTTTTTGCCAAGATTGAAAGTGTATCTTTCATTTGTGAATGTATCAAAACGGAATGTGTAACTTTCAATAGTGAACAAAGGGAGTACCTTTTCTGCTTTTTTCATGGAAGGGTTTTTGCTCTTTTGTCTGCTGAATATTGTTGGATTTTAAGTGCAGGTTCTTGTTATGACCCCGCAAGTCTTATTGCGTAGTTTATGCCATTGCTTCATCAGGATGGAGACAATTGCACTCTTGATATTTGATGAGTGTCATTATGCGCAACTTGATAGCAATCACCCGTATGCAGAAATCATGAAGGTATAGACCTAGGCTATGTTTGAATTTGTCCCAATTGGACAGGGTAAGGAATGGATTGCCTCACATTCAGGCTGTAGTTGCTCACATGTTTTCATGAATAACTTGTAGGTATTCTATAAAACTGAATTAGCTAAAGTTCCCCGCATTTTTGGCATGACTGCTTCTCCAAAATGTGGTAAAGGTAATAGCAAGCCTATGTTTTCTATTTCCTTTTTATCATCCCTTGGGAATTAATTTGGTGTTGAATCTTCTTATGTATGTTATCTGAATTTAGCTATCACTTCAGAACAGTCATTTGAACTCCAAAGTACATTAAACAATTTGCATGATTGCTGCTAATTGAATTACAAAAGAACTTGCTAATGCGAAGTTTCCTGGTTTATGTGCTTTTTTAAATGTGAAAAGGCCTTTAAGAATTGAAAATATTCTTTGATTTATTAAAGTTTTGGTGGGTGAGTTTCAATGTCACTGTTTCATGTTGGCAAAGAAATCAAACCTTCTTAAGCAGATGATCATTGGGTGACATAGATGCTTTTAGGTCCCTGGACAGAAGAATGGACATCTTGTGGCTGAGAATTGAAGTTTGGTTAACAGAAGTAGACTGAATCCTTTGATGTTGGATAATAACAGCCAGATTGGATAGCATATTATATTTAGCTCAGAGAATCTTTTATATATTTATTTATTTATGAAATGGGATATATTTCTGAATGTAAAAAGTACAGAAGAGAAGACAAGGTATCCTCTTCAAGGAAGCCAAGTACGCCGAGTTCTGTTCGACCTCTGAAATAGCAGAACTCATATCCCAAAGCATCTCTGAAGAAACTGAAGCCCCATTAAGGACTTGCGCATTTCTTTCAAGCCATTTACACCATAGTATCGTTGCACTCCTTCTTCCCTCTCTCAAAACCCACAAAACGTTTCCGTAAAAGCTCCAATAAATTAGATGGACAAACCCATGGCTACAATCTACATCACTCTGGGAATGATAAACATGTGCTGCTGTTTCATTAGTGGCCCAACAAAGCAATAAAATATTGGGCGATTGCTCTATCTTCTGGCCTCCTCTGATGATTGATTGGAGTCGAAGAAGAGCATTGGGAAGATGGGTGGGTGCTTCTTGGGGGCAGAGAAGAGGATAACTTTTGATTGGGTCTCGAGAAGAAAGTTTTTTCAGCATGTGGCAAATAGTGGAAGAAAGTTCAATGCTATTGGCTGCATCAATGTGAATTTCTCAGTTATTTTGCCTGGTGGAGATATAGCTTGAGTGCTTTGTCTCTTACAGTACAGCTGAGGCAGACCTTGCTCTTGATTTTACTCTTCTGTTGTCCTTAAGTTCTCTTGTCATATAGCTTCTAACTAGGGACTAATCAAAACGTTCACCCTGAAATTGTCGTTAGCTGTGTCTTTGTTGTGGTTATATTGGGGACAGATTCTTGGATATTTGCTTTATTACGTCCTATTTACAATCATTGTCAGCCTGCTGTCTATAAAAAAAAAGAACAATCATGGTCAGCTGAGAGATGGATTTATTTGGCTGGAGTATGACAGTATATTGTGTTTTTGCACCTTGTAGACTAGTGCCTTATTTACCATCTTAGAATTTTTCCTTTTGACTGTGTTCTAAAAATGAGTCCTGATACGTGATAGTAATTACTTGTTGATAGTCATTAAATATTGATGGTTTGCTTGGCATTGATAATTTTCTTATTTCAGGTGGTTCTATCAATAGTCTTGAAGCTTTACTTCACGCTAAGGTGTGTCTAGAAACTGATATAAACATGCAAACACTGGATTTGGCAGTCATTGCATTCATTCTGATATGAATTGCCCTGATCTTCTCAAAATCTTTGGCCGATGCATGTTAAAATTGTTTTTCTAGGAAAATGTTTATCTGCTTTCAACTCCAAATTAGATTCACATTCTGACTTCTGAACTAGATGGTCCTAAATCCCAATCGTTTCAAGACTCAAGATCCACATTATGCTGGCCTCTTTGTAATATCCTCATTTACATGGGTTCAGGTTTATACTGTTGACAACAAGAACGAACTGGAGACTGTTATTGTGTCTCCTGTGGTTCAAGTGTATCACTATAGCTCAAACTCAGGGTTATTATCAAGTTCTTGCCAGAAACATTTGGATAAACTTGAGGAGATAAAGCGCCAGGTATTATATTGTGCAATATATTTCTGAACTATCTGAAGGATGTTGCTTCAGCTCTCATTAAGCAGTTCTTTGTTAGTTGGCAAGGGCCTTATGCTTGCAAGTAGTGTATATCTGTTCTTTGCAGGACCGTAGATGATCCCAACAGAGTACAGAATATCAAGAAACTTCTCCAGAGACTGCATAACAATATGGTGTTTTCCTTGACCAGTCTTGGTCTTTGGGGTGCATTACAAGTAAGTCTAATAACCGGCCATAAGGAATTTCCAAAGGCAGTGCATCCTGTTTCTGTTAAGTATGAGTTTGTTGCTTCAATGTGTCAGTGCACATTTCTTGTGCATACCATTTACTGCAATGTGTTTATATATATAACTATGTAAAAACTCAGGCTGGTTTCATGTGTATATCATTGGTTTTTTTTTTTTTTTNCATCTTTATTCAACTCAAGATGATGGCATGTTTCATATATCCTTTTATGGTGGGTCCTGCTAACCATCTATGTTCTTGCTGCAGGCCTGTCAGATCCTTCTTAACGGTGATGGTTTTCAGAGAAATGAGCTAATAGAGGCAAAAGCAAATATTGGTGATGACTTTTTACAAAATGCGTACCTTGCTCAGACTGCATCTTTATTAGACACAGAATGTGTGGGAGGTATATACATTTGAAGCACTGTTGGATAATGAATCCTGCTGAGGTGTTTGTGAAAACTGTTTTGTTGAAAAAAAGAGAGAAAAAAGAAAGAAGTTATGGGGTTTTCTGTTCTGTTTCTATCCTCTCATACAGAGAGGATTTGTTATGGGCAAACCATCTCATAGAAGCCATTTTTAATTTTCTGTCAGTTTATACTCTGTATTATGTTTGTGCAGATATCGTTGATGGCATTGCATCTGACTTATCCTGTACAAAGGTTCTAAAGGAGCCATATTTTTCACACAAGGTTTTGCGCCTTATTGGCATCCTATCGAACTTTAGGTTGGTATTTGCGCACTTCTCATGGTACTTACTACTTGCACGGGAAATGGTGCCAAGAAGTTTTATAGTTCTTTTTATAGGATCAATATGTTTTGTATTACCTGAGAAGTTATTTATGACCATTTTGTGTCTGAAGAAGTGCTTTCAGAAGAGTTTATTTTATATAATAAAAAAAAGTATTTGTAGAAGGAAGAATTTTTGTCAAGAGGAAAATAAGCTTGAAAGTGTAACTGTAAAGGACCAGTAGTCTTATAAAAGAGGGCGAAAGATATTTCCAGTTTTTCTAGACTTAGTATAATTGGCAAGTCAGCTCTATCTGGGAAATTTTTGACTGAAGTTATTTGTTCAAAATCTGCTTGTGTCAAAGCTTTATTTATAATTAATGTTTCACTTACGTAAAGGAAGAAAATATTTTCTATCAAAAAAGAAAAGAAAAGAAAATATATGTCAATATTTGAGGAGGAATATGAACATAGTTGTAAGGTTACATTATACACACCACAAAATTACATTTATACTCAGATATAACGTTTATTTATGTCTCCTTTGTTCTGTAGGTTGTACGAGTTGTGNTTTGTTTTGTCTTTTTCCCCCCCCCTACTATTTTATGTCCTCTTTATCATTGAAATCTCTCTTGCTATCTAAACCTTTTTCCCCCTTTCAGCAAAAATATCTTGCCCTAGCTTATGGTGTTATTGCATTAGTGACCTTTCTTTCTAAAAAGTAGAAAACCTGTCTATATTATATACAATTTATTTCTACTGAAGAGCTTAGTTTTCTTTTTTCTTTTCATTTTCAACCATGTTTATTCCTTATGTGGATCATGGCCTGGCTGAAGCTGCTCTGATTCTCTTTCTCTGTCAGGTCACGGCCGGACATGAAATGCATTATATTCGTGAATAGGATTATTGTTGCCAGATCCTTGTCATATATCCTTGGACAAATCAAGATTTTATCACCTTGGAAATGTGATTTCCTAGTGGGAGTCCATTCTGGATTGAAGCTTATGTCCAGGAAAACCATGAATCACATTTTGGAAGAATTTCGGTCTGGAAAGGTGACGTTCTCCAGTCTGTTACTTTCAATTGAAGTTGTTGGACCTTAACATCACCTTGTGTAGTAATTTGAGTTTAGGCTACAAATCTATGTATTATATGCTTCGTACTCCAAAATGCGTAAAAGAGAAAGGAAAGAGAGAGAAAACCTTGCCAGCATGCAGCAGGCTAACATTTTATTCAAGCTTTATAAAGTCAAGCTTTATGTTTCTTTCTGTTGAGGACCTCTTGTCCTCCCAGTTTTAAATTCTTTATTGCATCTGTATCTTTTAAAAAATGATGGTGCTCCATGCCTTATTAGAGATATTCATCTATGACTAGTAGTTATTCTCATATGTTTTCATTTGGCAGTTGAATTTGTTGGTTGCTACTAAAGTCGGTGAAGAAGGACTTGATATTCAAACCTGCTGTCTTGTTATACGGTTTGATCTTCCTGAAACTCTGGCAAGCTTTATACAGTCCAGAGGACGTGCACGAATGCCTCAGTCTGAATATGCATTTTTGGTTGACAGGTTGTCTTTGAGCATATGACTTGAATGCAGTTATCTGTTTCCCTATTTATAGAGGAGTGACATTATATCTATTGTTGCAGTGGAAGTGAGAGAGAGATGAATCTGATGGACAGTTTCAGAAAAGAAGAAGACCTCATGAATATGGATATTAGAACCAGAAAATCCGATGTGGTTGTTGCCAATATTAGGGAAGAAGTCTATTCAGTTGGTACAACGGGTGCTACCATTAGTACTCAAACTAGTGTTTCGTTGCTCTACCATTATTGTTCAAAGCTGCCACGTGATGAGTACGCTCTTATTTGTATTTTTTAGCAAGTTTTCCGTTCTACTTTGTGACCAAACTTATGTGTTATGTACATATTTTATTGCAGGTATTTTAACCCAAAGCCGGATCTATATTATGTTGATGATGCAGAAGGAACCATATGCCATGTTATTCTTCCCAGTAATGCTCCTATTCATCACATTGTGAGCGCACCTCAATCTTCAATTGATGCTGCCAAGAAAGATGCTTGTCTAAAGGCATGCAAAGAATTGCATCAAATTGGTGCTTTAACTGAGTATCTACTGCCAGAGCAAGATGATATCACTGATAAATCTATTTCTAATCTCCATGATTCTGATGACGGTGAAGGTTGGCAACAAAGCTTGTAAATTGTGATTTATTGTTTGTTTAGTGGCTATTAAACTATTTATGTTTGATTGTCTGTTTGCAGATGAGGAGTCACCATTTGAGCTGCAGGAAATGCTAGTCCCTGCTGCTCTGAAGGAACCATGGTCTGATGTGGACAACCTTGTGTCTCTCAACTCCTACTTTATAAGGTTTAGACCTAAACCACATGATAGACTGTATAAAGACTTTGGCTTGTTTGTCAAAGCTCCTCTTCCTAGTGAGGCTGAGAGAATGGAAATTGATCTTCATCTGGCCTACCGTAGATCTGTGTTGACAGATCTTATTCCCTCCGGAGTTGCTGAATTTAGTAAAGAAGAGGTACATTTATTCTTGATGTCAATTCTGGATTTCTGTTATCATTTTCATCCTCTCTGTCAGGGTAGAAGGGTAGGAAATGGTTTAGGCATATGTGATGTTGAGTCACTAAGGTTTGCTTTGTTCTCCAGATGCTACTAGCTCAGAATTTTCAAGAATTATTCTTCAAGATAATTCTTGATCGATCAGAATTCATGAGTAGCCATGTTCCCCTCAAGAATAACAGAATTACTGAGTCAAATTCGTCAAGCTTCTACCTATTGCTTCCAGTAATTCGACATGAATACAAAAATGCAATATCTGTAGATTGGATGATCATTAAGAGATGCTTATTGTCACCGATTTTCACACATGCAACTCATGTAGTGGACAGTCGAGTTGCTTTGGGTGAACACTTGCAGCTTGCTGATGGACCTACCCCGGTGAATGCGATTCTTAATAGTTTAGTATATGTTGAACACAGACAGTCATTCTTTTTTGTTTCTCATATTCTTCCTGACAAGAATGGGTACAGCCTCCACAACAGTTCTACAAGCCATGTAGAGCACTTGAGTCAAAAGTAGGTATTGAACTTCTTGGTCTCATTTAACTTCAGATATTATATTGGTTCCTTTCCCCCATATTCCCTTTTACTTAAGGTTGTATTTTCTGTGCTCTCTTTCAGCCCTGCAGTTAAATTCCAATTTTCCATAGTCTCTTAATCAGTGATTTCTATTTCTTGGAAGAGAGATCTATACAAATAAAAATCGAAACACTTGGTTTCTAATCAACATTGGGAAAGTGCTATGAAGTTACTGTACAATTCTATACGGCTATCATAAGGATCCGAATGCTTCAAGGTTTAGAGTGAAAGAAAGGGGTGGAAATCGAAGTCCAGAGGTTGTTGTAGTTAATTAACTAATGATTGCTGCATTTTTATGGTAGAATATCGAATATATGCTTTTCAGTCAGTAACTAGTTTTAGAAGTCTAGTTTCCGATCTCAAGGATGAGGTGTTCCATTTGGTTTTTAGAACTGGATTTCTTCAGCAGGAAAAAGAAAACAAGCAGTAGCTAACATAAGAGAGAGAATTGATATATTTTTAATTAATTAGGGTAATGTATTAGTAATTATCATGGTGATGCTGCGCCGTATTTTTAGTTCGTTGCCTTTTATATTTCATGTGATAGTATGGATGGCTCATCAAACTCTGAGTCTGAACTTCTTATTTATGTGAAGGCAGCGTACACTTGACCCCCTTTAGTTTTAGCCTGCTTGGGTGGGAGCCTCTTTAGAGGGACCAAGGCAATGTTGATGTTGATGATGAAACTTGTGAACTTGTAGTAAATACTTTACAAAATGACTCCCTTTTGATGCTCATCATGCGTTTTTTTATCTTTTCTCCCTCACCAGGTTCAGCATTGATCTAGCACACCCAGAGCAACCTCTGCTAAAAGCTAAACAGCTCTTTTGCTTGCGCAATTTATTGCATGACCGCAAAAAAGGAAATTCAGGTACGATCTTGTCCCTACTTGTAAAATCACAGGGAAAATGTTATACTTTCAGCAAATCAGCAGAATATGTGCTAGACTGCTAGGTATTCAAGTGATTCAGAATGGTTGTTCTAGTTAATAAGATTCAAATACAAAGAACCACAGGGAAATGTAATTGGAATATATGCCAATCTAGCAATACAGCATGAGTAACACCACCTCTAAAGTCATTTGTCGATGGTTCTTTACTTTGCATTATTTGTTGCATTACCAGGTCCAAAGCAAGGAAACATAGATACTCTGTGGTTCGATCATGTTTATCAAGCAGTAAATTATCTTGCTAGTGTAATCAAATTATGCTGCATATATTCCCCTCCTAATACGAGTTGCTCTACTAATAGATAATTGTCTAAATACACTCACAATTCTGTTGATAAACCAATGGTGAGAAAAATATCTGAGAGACCAGTGATAAACTAGATAAGGTGAAACTATCAGGAGTTTATTATTGTGTGTAGTTCTTTGCTATTTTTGAGGTTGGTCAAGTTGAAATTTAAAAAGAAGTTGACAGTTTATCATGGGAAGAACTTTTATATGTTAATCAGAGGACTGTAGACAGCTTGATGTCATCTTTCTGAATCCTTTATTTACATATCTGCTCTGGAATCCAATTCACTTCCCAAATTTCTAATTGGTTTTGCTATTTTTCTGAATTGGACTCAAATTTCAATCCCCTTCTTGTGTTGCAGCAGATTTTAGAAAAGGAAGTGTATTGTTTTTATGTAACGGTTAGCTATGTTGGCTTTTAGATGATTAGTGCTCATTCTATGCATACAGTATTGCTTTCTGATTGAATTAGTTTCAAAATAAGTATTTAATATTTTGATATCTTTAAAAGGTAACATCGATTTTCTTGTGACTAAATCTTTCTGCTGACATGCTTAGGAACTTTTAGTTCTCTTCTTGAAAATAACAATTTGTTCCTTTAATTCTCAATCGAGTGTTAGGAAATGAAGCTATCTAGGATGCCACACCATCAGAAAAACAGTTGCTGGGGATAGTTCATGCTGATGGTGGCCATTAATTTAGCTCTAGCTTCTAGAACTTGTAATATGAACTGTTTTTCTCAACTTAATTCCACAGACAGCCTAACATTTTTGGTTTTGTCACTAGCTAGCCAAGGGCCCAGTTCTACTGAACCTTTATTTAGTGCCAGTGTAATACTCATGTATTACATGTGTAATTTATCAGGGCAAAAACCCTTGCATATTTTGACCTCCCTAGACCCATCCTAGCCAGAATCAATACTGCATAGTGGTGGTTGCATTAAAAATTAT
>BSSO01000140.1:0-45042 GCA_030267885.1 Mesembryanthemum crystallinum | reverse complement strand
TGCTCCACTTAATTATACTAATTTATGATAATGACATAAACCTTGTAACGGTTGATATTGAATTGATATGATGAGAGTAATAATTAGGTTTATTTATAAAGTGATTCAAGAAAAAAACCTAATTTTTTTTTAATGGTTAGTAAAGTAGGTTAGGAGTTGGGTTAGGAGTTACAAACCTCCAAAATTCGCCACGTAGGATGGGGAGTTAGGTTTGGAATGTTGTGTTTTAATATATATTAATTAATAGATTTATATAAATAGAAATTATAAAATGATGATATTATGAAAATAGTAGTTAATATGAATCTAATATAAGTATTTTCACTATGGAAATCTTTATATATTTTCACTAATTAATGGTCAAAGTTTTTTTATCTTTGACCACAAAATGTCAAACGTAAGGAACTTCCTGAGACGAAGGGAGTACTATAGTTTAGACTTTAGAGTGAGCTCGCTGTGAACTTGTAATGTAAAGGATATGAATTGAAAAACAATCAATGCCACAGGCATCTCTCCTTTCTTTCCCCGCTTTAATTTATTTTTTTCTCTCATGCATTAATATTCACTTAGTTGAGTTGGAATCAGTTCACTTCAATTCAATTTACATTAGTAGTTCAATTTAGTCAAAATGAATTTACTAGAATAGACTCTTAGTGAGGATGGATGAACTTTGAATCTAGGTGAATTAATTTTGAACGATGTATCAAATATGTTGCTTAGTATGTTTGAAAAAGTTTTTTGATGTGAGATCTAAATTTTTGTGTGATTTAGTCCATTCGATGAACCATGTAGAATTTACTGTTTCAATGTGAAATAGTCACTTAGAGATATACTTCATTAAAACTGAAAGTCAACTATCTAAAGAGTAAGAGTCTCATAAAAGCCGCCTTTAGAAGTTGGGCAATACAATGAACCAATCCGTTCAAATCCTACTTTATTATGCGGGCCAAAATCTTCAAAGTTGGACAAACTTTTTAAGATAAGGGAGCAATTAACACGAGTTTATTCCAATAGAGTAGTGACATATCATCCACTCATATTTTAAGAGTAATTAGGGTTCGAGTTCTTATTTATCTCTATAGAGTACAGAAGGGTCCTTGCCATTTACAAAGTGTCACTTTGATCGGGATCCAATAAAGGGTTCGACATGGTTTGTTGTGTGCTTCATTAGTCCAGTAAAGATTTCTTCTGGGTAGTTTTGTGCTTTCTAATACATACTACATTAACATGAGATATAATGTCAAATGATATTGGCTTTTGTTTTTGCTTTCATATGATTACTTGTTCACACATAACCATTTTCCCATTTATATTTCAAATTTTTGCTTTTCCTACACAGGTAAACTTTATGGCGCAGTTAAAAATTTGCCTGAGTATTTATCTTGTGATCTACCTTGTGTGCCTACATTCCATCTCACAAAATCTGTGCAATAACGTTACATTGAATGGAGGTGATCCTGTGTTATTTTTCAGCTCAACACCTCTCCACATTGTTATGGTATACTCATGCTGCTTGATTTGGTGCCCTGTGTGCTTTGACAAAGAGAGGGTTTTAACATCTGCATCATGGTCATAACGCGTTACCTAACATTGCTTCGGCACAAAGATGACTTTTAGTTACCTCCGATGGAGGATGCCTTTTTCTCAAAATCTTTGGTTGAAGTTCAACAAAAGTCTAGTTTCTAAAGGGGTGTTCATCTCAACTGAAAGAAGTGAACTGAACGGAACAAAGCTGAGTTGACCTCAATGAATACTGATATGGGAGAAAGAAAGAAAGCTGCATAACTGAACTAAACGATCCGAACTAAACAGAACACAAGACTAGTAAGTAGAAATGATCACGCCCTTAACAACTAATTGGTGTATCACGCTGTGCTATGAATAACAAGATTGTAAGGGAAATAACTGTTAGACCTTCCTAGTTCGACAAGTTTCTTGGCTTCTTCGATCATTGAGTTCTTCACCAACCCATCGACCACATTCTGTAATGTTGCCTCGTCGACTGAGCATAGCGACTTGAACTTATTCTCGCACACCTTGAACGCAAAACCATAGTCACCCTTCTCACACAAGAAAGGAACAAGTGTGTCAAATGTGGTCATACTTGGTACACAACCATGCTCCAATATGTCATCATAACACTTCCTTGCTCCATCCAAATCATCTGCTTTAGAAAACCCTTGAATCAGAGCATTGTAAGCTAGCATATTAAGCTTTAACTTCTTACTTTTCAATTCCTCTACCAGCTCGACTGCCTCCTTTAACTTCCCTTCATAGACGAGCCCTAGCGTTTTATAACCGTAGCTAAACATATCAGGATCCACACCACTCTTGATCATCCTTTCCCACATTTTCCCACCATCAGCAAAGTTCCCCTTCTCATAGAAACCCCCCATCAGTGTATTGAAGAAAAAAGACTTCGGTTTCAATCCATTCGCCTTCATTTCATCCAACAACGACACTGCATCATCTAGCAAACCCAACTTACAAAAGGCATAAGCAGCCGTATTATAACTATCCATGGAAGGTTTGATCGCCATCTTCAAAGGAACCTCTCGAAAGAGCTCAATAGCCTTATCAAATTTCTGGGAATTATTCGCAGCGCCCAAAAGAGCATTGAAGGACTTAACCCCCGGCTGACATTTTCGTTCAGGCATTTCGTCGAACACCTTGTGTGCATGATCAAACATGCCAGCTTTCCCATACATGATAATAATCTGAGTAGCGAAAGTCTCACCTGATGGTTCAGATATGTACTTCTTCTGGGATTCCAGTGCCTCTTCAATGAGAGTGAATTGCTTCGCGATAGTGAGTCGATGAATTGTCAACTTATAGAGTTTCCACTGTCGGCGAAATTGGCGATGCTCGGACAAGGAATTGAATATTTGGAATAGCTTCTTAGAGTCTGTCTCCTTCAAAAGGTCATTGACTAAGTATTTCCAACCTGCGTTTTGGTCTTGGGTTGATTTCTGTGATGTTTCTGTGGGTAGTTTTTGTTCTGTTTTGGGTGCTGGTGTTTTGGGTTTGATTTTTTGAATGGGGTTTGTTGATTTCTGGGTTGATGAAAAGATGCGATGAAGACGAGTGTATATGCCAGACATTGTGTTTGGTTTTGCTCAGATCTTCTGCTTAACGCTATGTCTGTATATTCAAGGATGAACTGAAGAGTGATGATGGGTGAAAGCAGAGTTTCTGCAATTAGTCTCTGTTCCTCAGATTTGGGCTTCCAGTTATAGGATTGGCGGTTTTGCTTTAGACGTGGGTCCGTTCTTTTCAACTTATCGTTTCTATTTAGTTTAATAAATTCGAATAATGATGGACGGATTAGTAAAGATGAACGGATTTTGAATCTAGGACATAAGTTTGAATGATTGATCAAATATGTTACTTCTTATATTTCGAAAAGTTTATCAATGTGAAATCATAGTGTTCTGTATGAATTTAGTCCATGCGATGAATCATATAGAATCTACCGTTGTGATGTGAAAAAGTCACCCAAAGATATATAAAATTTACTAAAAGTGAACGTGGTCGTATGAGGAATAGGAGTCGATTTTAGAAGTTGATCCATATAATGAACCAAATCCATACAAAAGCTATTCTATGTGAGTCAAAATTTCAAAGTTAGTTGAACTTTTTAGAACAGAGGGGTTAATTAACATATGTTTGTTTGAGTAGCTCCGTGACATATCACCGACCATATTTTAAGAGTAATTAAGGTTCGACTTTTTATCTATCCCCTATATAATGGAGAGGACTCGGAGGAGTCCTTGTAAATTCTCACTTTGAATCCACATGACACTCCTACTTGTTTCTGTTTCTTCTTCATCTGCAAATTTTTCTGTCACTCTACATAAACTTCGCTTATGTAGCAGAGCTCTCAATAATCTAGAGGAGTTTCTTTCCTAGATCTAAAAAATGGTTGTATTTCCAGTCAGTAGGTTCGAGATCTATAAGCATGTTTGTATATGAAGAAACTTTTCTACAGTGGGTGTAAAGAATCTCTGAGTAACAAAGAAAATGTTTTACAACACAATTACACAAACAAGTAAAGTGTTTTGATAGAATAGAGTTTACTACAGCATCCTGTTAGAAATTTGAATAATATGTTTCCAACCTACGCCATGATCTACACAATATTCATGGATTAACTAAGTTTATATCATATCCTACATTCATGTCTCTCACTATTTTCATCATATATAGTAGTATAAAACATTCAGGATCACCGAGCTTCCAGAACTGTAATGCTCTTTCTTGCTGTGAATGCTGAAGAACCACATTGATCTATCTCACTTTCTTCAAAACCATCACACGCACCTGCGATGAAAAAATGAGGTGGTGTAGGGGAAGGAAGAGTGATGGCGTCCCCATTAAGCGCGGCAACAACAGTTGCCATCCTTGGTCTTTTAGCTGCATCTTCTTGGATACACAATAGACCAATGTGGAAACACTTTGCCACTTCTTTCCAACTGAACTTGCTTCCAAGTGTTGAGTCTGCCAATTCCGTCAGATGCTCCTCGTTCCAAAGCCTCCATGACTGTAATGGTTAAGCATCGATCGATTTAAAAGTTAAATCGCATAATATTATACAACACTAATGGAAATTTCAAAATACTTACCCGGTGTAGCAGTGTTTCTTCATCGTCTTGATGATAGAAGAACTTGTTCCTTTGACCGCTTATTATCTCTAGAACTATGATCCCGAAACTATACACGTCTGATTTCACTGAAAATTGACCTGTAATTACATACTCCGGAGCCATATATCCACTGCATTGTTGATAACTATGTGAGTATTTTCACTTACTTACGTCCAAAATAAGAAAACAACAGCGCCCTTACATACAGGAAAGAAATCCCATAGGTGCCAAGAAAGTAAAATTCCACAGGCATAAAACTACTCACATCGTTCCAGCAATTCTACTAGTTTCTAAAACAATGAGAGCTCCTTACTACATGCAATAACTCTAGTTAAAACTAAATAAGTACATAGAAGAAGAAATGTACTCACAATGTACCAGAAATACGACTAGTGTTTCTCTGAGTTTCATCTTCCCCAAACAGTCGGGCCATGCCAAAATCTGAGATTTTTGGATTCATATCTTCATCTAATAAAACATTGCTAGATTTTAGATCCCGGTGTATGATCTTGAGCCGGGAATCTTCATGAAGGTAGAGTAGTCCTCTAGCAATCCCAAGAATGATCTTATACCTTGTCTCCCAATCCAAAGTCGAGCACTTTTCAGGATCTGACAATTAATACTAACAGGAGTTATTAGGAGCAGAGGAAAAGCATTAATACTAGCAGGAGTTAGGAGCAGAGGAAAAGAAAGAAAGAGCATCAAATAGCTCGAGTATCTTACCAAATAGAAAACGATCAAGACTTAAATTTGGCAAAAACTCGTAAACAAGTAACTTCTCTGTTTTTTCCAGACAAAATCCTAAGAGTTTGACTAAATTTCTATGTTGGAGCTTTGCAACTAGGACAACTTCTGTTTTAAATTCTTCAGTGCCTTGTTTAGAGTCCCTTGAGAGCCTTTTTACGGCTATTACTTGTCCAGTTTCAAGCTTACCCTGCAAAACATTGCAACAAACATATCCTTTTCACATATGTATCCTCAAACGTATAACATGGTTAAATAGGTTAATCTATAGGGAGAATCCTCAATATTCATTGAGTTGCATCTGGGTATAGCAAATTAACAATGCAATTCATGAACAACGTGGTAAAAGAAAACCAGATGTTTACTTTTCAACACAATACAACAAATATTACCTTGAAAACGTCACCGAATCCACCTTCTCCGAGCTTTTTGTCTTCTGAGAAGCTGTTAGTTGCGGATCTTATTGTACTAAAGTCAAATTTCAGGGACTCCACGGTATCAATGCCGTCACTTAAATCTGAAAATCAATCAACTATATTCTTAGCATCTTTTTAAATGCTGCAGAGCCATGATGTCATATCATAACTGAAAATATTTCTCAAGGGATTTCAACACAACTATATAACACCTCATCAGAGTTCCAAAAGCAAGACAGGATCGAGTTTTGGTCTCACCACTAAGCGCTTTCTTGGACTTCCTCTTCCAAATAAGAATCCAAATTCCAAATAGAACAGCCACAGCAAAAGCTGCAGCGCTGGCACCTGCAAGTGCTGCCCATTTCCTTCTAACTTGTGTATGGCTTCCTGTTTCACACAAAATGCAGTTAGCACAGGTTTTCATCAAGTGATTTTTTTGCTTAATTATTTGAAAGAGAGACTTGCAGTCATAACGATAAACTCTAATATAGATAATCAAGATAAGCCTTAGGCTTTGTACATTTCAATTGAATGGTTCTGAATTGAATTAAATTGGAAACAAATGAATAGTAATATGTAAGTGAAAAGGTAAGTTGTAGAACTAGATTGAATGTAGCAACGAAATAAACAGCGCCTAAACCTCAAAATTAAGACGTTGTGTCAATGAAAACAACCTCGTAAGTACAATTTCTGCTTACCTCCAAAGACAGGAACAGGGGAAGGTCCCAAAGAAGTTGCTAAATTATCTCCATAAAAAGGAAGAACGTCGTACCACAGAATACAATTGGGACACATCAATGTACAACCCGCCTTCACATTGCAAAGCTCGGAAGTATTCCCTATGACCATTTTCAGACATTGTT
Source organism: Mesembryanthemum crystallinum (assembly GCA_030267885.1). NCBI lineage: Eukaryota > Viridiplantae > Streptophyta > Magnoliopsida > Caryophyllales > Aizoaceae > Mesembryanthemum > Mesembryanthemum crystallinum. The sequence goes on along the minus strand of BSSO01000140.1, from coordinate 38,376 downwards.
CACAGTCACCAAAAGTTAGATCTGGGGTGCACTCAACTAGCGTGTAGAGCGTGTTTAGCTTCGTCAAATTCCCTACAAACCTAGCTTCTTTTGTCGCTAACTTCCTATCCACTCGACTAGCTCGAACTGCTGCATCTCCAAGAGTATCAATCAGAACTCGCATAAAACTTGTCATGTTACTCGTGATATTCCATATGTCAAGAGCATTTTCTCTGTTCCACATCGGTATCATAGGAGAATCAACCATATTGCCCATAAACGACTGATTAGAGTAGCGAACCACACACTGATCATAATACCAAACAATCGAAACTTTCTTTCCTGGACAACGAGTTGTCAGCGCCTTTGTGCCTAAGGAGACGCAGCTATGACAGGAGGTGGTGCTGACATCAGCGCGGCAGAAAGAAGCGCCATAAATCTTGTCAGGCCCGTTGCCAACAGTTGTATTGTAAACATGGTTTGTGTTGCTCTTTGAAGAGAGGTAAGAAAGAATAGTGTTGATATTGGCCTGGTATTTGCTGTTGGGAGCAACAGTCGTCATGTCTGGACAAAGCGCATACACATAGGCCGGTGCAGCTGTTGATAAACGAAGATTCAAACCAAGAAACAGAGATACAAAGACGAAGAACAAAGAGGGCGCCATGTCTAACAACAACCAAGTAACATGCTAAGATTTTAAGGATCAGGGCCTCAGGGGTGTGAATATGGTTGAGGTTTTCTTTCATTTAAGAGAACATTTATACAAGTCTATTATTGATTTCAACAACATGAAGTCACCAATCTTTAAAATTCCAGGTTTGTAAGCTCATATAATAAAAACCAGCTGTTGGGATGTTAAATAAATGCTATATGCATACAAAGAACCACCGTCATTGAATCAAGTTCCTGCGAAGTGATAACAATAACAATAACAACATGTATGGACAGTATGACATATACATTCACACTATCAGCTATCTTGAACATTATTAGCATAACAACAAAAAACCAACCCAGAAAAAAAGCATTTGACTTTTGAGCAGCAGGTGTAAATTTTAGGAATAACGAGCACACAGTAATGAATTTGAATCAAAGTGGGGACCGATTTCCCACTCGAAGATCTTTTTCAAGCTGCAAATTAGGAATAAGATCAGCTCCTAGTCTTAAACCATCGTTGCAGCTTAATTTTCTTGACCACCGGCATATATGTAAGCCCATACAATCAACACCATGTTGATGTCGGCATTGTTGAGACCACAACCACCCCAATTGTTTGGAAGATCTTTGCGTAGGAGGTACATAATGGATGTTGCATGCTGATGCTAGCTCGGTGAATTACAACAGACTTCAGTTATCATAATTGACTTGAAGAAGTCTCCGTCTTAAAAATAAAAGTAAACAATAACTTTGCACATCTTGAGCAAAGAGGCAAGAAAGGCTTATTCTCCTCAACTTATATCATGTGTCCTTGTAGTTCCAATAATTTATTTTATAAAAATAACAATAAGGATTATTTGTCAAAAACCACTTTCTTGAAATATAATTTTTCATGAAACCACCACTTACATGTTAAGGAATTGATGGTGCGAAAATACAAATAAATGATTTACCACCTAATCAAATCCGATAAGATGATGCATCAATCTTCTAACAGCTTAGCTCTCAGTTCATGAGATTTTGTTCCCAAACATGTACCCTAAGTCCTTCAGAACTGCGAATCTCTAATCAGCGTGTCCTGCATATCATACAACCAAAATGATACACAGTAGTTAAGGGAACATATAACATTGGTCGCTCGTACATACATGACAACAAAACATCTAGAATCGGCTTCTAAAAGAGGAATTCACTTTGTGTTGCAGATAGTGAATTATCAAGTTCTAGGTTCTGCTACAACATAATTTTTGTCATCACCCGTATATCAGATGTCTCATAGGTCTTATTCACATAATCAAGCATCCATTTAACGTATGCACCATCATTTACAGTCATATAGTCCAGTTCGTCTGCCTGGCAAACAGGTTTGACCACCAATGAAAATATGACAGAAGATCCTTACCTCGTGCACAATGCCTTATTCCCTTGTTGTCCCTAGATGTTCATTAGGATATTGCTATCCGAGCATGTATCTACCTTGACTCCTCCTTCAACATTGGGAATCAATACTCGTGTTTCAATCAGCGTTTTGTTCACATCATACCACCAAAATATTGCAGAGCAGTTATAGCAAAGAATGTATGGACCAACCATACCGGATATTAGCACTTTGGATTCATTTTTCGAGAGAGCAATTGGCTTTATAAGGTCCCAAACTGATGTTAATAGTTTACAATCTAGTCCAAGATCCTACTATACCATATTTTTTTCATCACCCATATATCAATCCCAGAGTAGCCTGTAGATCTTACACACAAAGTCAAGCATCCATTTAACACATACATTGTCATATCAATTTGTATGTTTGGCGAATGGGATGTTCAACCAAGCAAAATTTTTCCATACCAAGATCAAAGCTTTAAAATATGCTTTGAAAAACGAGGGGGATTTTCCACCTAGCAGCCAATGTAAAGTGTTCTCAACAAAGACACTATCAGAAGTCATCCCAATTTCGGGCCTGTATAAGGTGCTTTTAAATGGTCTTCCATGAATTTCTTCTCAAACTATATACATTAACTTGACTGCCAATACCAAAAGCAGAGTGGAACCACAGAATCCTCACAACTTTGTGATCATAGGTACTACTGTCATAGCCAAAGCCAAAGACTTCAAGTACTAAACTGTCCTTTGGGCGCTTCATCTCTATGTAAGGGGTCGAGCTTCGATGTTCTTGTGTTGCAGGTTGTATAAGGAGAGTGTACCCTTATTGTTGATGAAGCAAAGCAGGCCATTGCAAGAGCCAACTAATCCAAAACCATAGGAGTTACGATAACCTTTGTTGGCTTCAAGGAAATAATTATCGTCAATCTCATTGGTGCCCATTGTGTAGAGCTTATACTTTGAGACGACAACAAGAAATCTGCTGTCAGTGATTTCAGAAAAGTGTTTGTGATAGCATTGAACAAAACTAGGGCATTCGATAAGGGACTTCCACTCCTTGCACACACCAATGAGGCGTAGAAGTGACTTGAGTGGTAACTTCAAAAATATATGCTCCAGTATGTGGATTGGTAGCGTGATCATGTTCATACTCCCTCCTCCCATTGTTGGGCACCGCTAAAAATGCTTTATGAACTGCTCAACAGAGTTGATAATTGACTGATCAGAACAAGAATAGACACACTTAACAGGTTCGAGCTCATGAAAAACAATCAAAAGACAAAAAAAAAAAAAAAGGAAAAGACAGACAGACTTCTAATATTGACTCAAATGAGCACTAACTGCAAATTATAGCCCACAATACAAAACAAAAATATCTTCTGCATTTGGTTATACAGAAAGCATTTTCACATATATGATTTCTGCATTTTGAATGTTTATAATAACAGAGTGATGAAATTATTGCAAATCCCACCAAAAAAAACCAAAAACAAAAGAAACGACAATCAAAAGTTGGATTTTGCTCTGTGGAAGCCTCATTCATCATGGCTTCAAATCAGTTCAATCAAATGTCATTCTGAACTTGGAAGTAAAATTATTATGTAATAATCAAAACTCCAAAATTTGGCTCAAATGAACATCATTATAACCAAAAAAAAAAACAGGAATTCGAGTGAAATTGAGAAGCAACTTACCAATTAGGGTTTTGCGTTGTATCTCTGAGCAACAGCTTGCAAGTTATTAAACAAAAGATAATTATGGTAGAGTTCTAATTACAATAGATATCAAAGATGAACCAGATCCCAATATTAAAAAATAAATGAACAAAAAAAAAAGGATAATTTAAAAGATAAAATTTTAATTGAAGGATTATAATAAGAACAAAAAGGAAGAACGCGGTAAAAGGAAAAAGGAAACACAACACCACTACTACCCAAACTTCCATTGACGGCAAACTTTGATTGACAGAAATACTCCATTATAGAGAAGAAAGAAGGTAGATTTAGAGAGAATTTGCAACAACTACATTCATTGTCTAAGTGATTTGAGAATCAACAAGTAGTAGTTCATCGAGTTACTACTGAATCAATGGAGGTGGAGAAGAGTACGATCCCAGATTGGTTAACGGCTCTAATTCATGCTGATTTCCGCAAAAGAAAAGGCAACAACAACACTGATTTCAAGTACTATTGTGTTGATTGTGCCTCCAAATCACTGACCATAATCGAGAAGAAAACAGAGCATGAAAAACACCAAATTCTTGAACCTTTGAAGTGTTCTGGGTGTTGTGGGTACCGAGTTGATGACATTAAACGGTTGAAAGATGAACACTTTGGAGGAGATTTGGATGTGGATATTGTTTCTGATGTGGCTCAGTACACCATCAATAGTCGCTTGATTTTCTATCCCAAATCAAGAAGACCATTCGAGTCTTACAAGAAAAGTCATAGTCATGGGGTGACTAATTCCAATTTGTGCTTTACTTGTGGGTGTAGAATAATGGTTAAGGATGAGATACCTTACAATTTCTGTTCTATTCTGTGTAAGTTGATTTACGAGGCTGGAGATGATAAGATCAGGGTGGATGCACTCACTGCGCCATTGAAGATTCACGACCAAGATTCAGTCTTTGCGAAGGAGGAGGAGGAGGTGGTGAAGGAAAGAAGCAGTGCCCTTGGTACTAGTAAGGGAACTGATTTGATCAATGAGGTGAAGGAGAAGAAGAAGAAGAAGAAGAAGAAGAATGAGGGAAGAAGAAGTAGTGGGGTTGTTGTGAAATCGAAGCTGGGTGTTAGTAGAGGTGGGATAAAGAAGCCGGAGAATGAGATGAGTAAGGGGGAGAAACTTGCTGCATGTCCTGTTGTTAGGAGTTTCATAATTGAGGATATTAAAGTGAATAATGGGGGTAAAAAGATTTCAGGATTGAAGAGGATGATGGAGATGGAGGAACAAGAGAAACTGAAGAACAAGGAGGCTAAAAAGATGATCAACAAAAGGAACAACAAGAAGGAAATTAATGATGATGAGAAATTGCAGAGTTTGATTTCGGCGGCTCTGAATGATGATCATGTTCATGTTAAACTGCAGGGGTTCAGGAAGAGGAGCAGAAAGGGGATACAATGCAGAGCTCCATTGTATTGATTAACTGTGGAATCTGGTTTAACTTAATTCATTAAATTTTGTAATCAGAGCTTGGTAATTGGGCAAAGTTATCTAACTAGAGGTGAGGTATGTAAGGGATCAAATGTGGTAGTAATGGCCCGTTCCTCTTATGTAAAGCATATAATAATCATACAGTAATCTTTTGGCAATCTATAATTACAGCACTTAGTCTTTACTTCTATAATAATTGTGGTAGTTTGATGATATTGTTATTATTAAGTGAATTCAAAGGCCTGTTTTGGTAAATCATACAAGTCATAAATCAGCTTGTAAGCGTAGTCAGTTTGATGAGCTTAGCATGATTGTGTTTTTTCTTTAACTAGAGGTTGACAATTGTTAAGAAGTGTCTCAGTACCTGTCTTGATTCAACATTAGTGCGAGTTATCAACTTTAGTACGAGTTTATGGGGTCATCTTCTTTCTCTATTTCTGAGACTTTGCTTCTCTACAACTGTAATGGTAGAATCTGTCAAATCGTGATCTATACATACATTCTTGTATCCGAGGAAAAAATACAATTTCAAATTATTCAACTATATACTGCTATTATATAAAAAGGTGACATTCGATAGGCTAAACTTATATGATCTATACATACATTCTTGTCTCACAAGCAATCTTCCTTAACATATATTATGCGTAAAACATTACCGAGGATCCAAAACTGTAATGTTCTGTGTTCCTGTAAATGCGGTTGACTTGCTTTCTTGAAATTCATCACCTTCACCACTATTCGCCATGAAGAAATGGGGTGGTGTAGGTAAAGGAAGAACGATAGAATCACCATTAAGTGCAGCAACTACAGATGTCATTCTTGGTCTTCTGGCTGCATCTTCTTGAATGCATAATAGACCTGTGTGGATGCACCTTTCCACCTCTTCAGCCGAAAAATTGTCTCCAAGTGTTGAGTCGACCAATTCCAGGATAAGCTCCTCATTCCAAAGCCGCCATGCCTAGAATGGTTGATTACTCGTTTAAGCTTTAATTGCATAACTACTCAAGAAAGGGTAAGTATTGCATGGACAAATGCACTTGTTCCATCGTATAGACAAACTCTTAAGGGATGAATATTATACTTTAGAGGGTAGCTCCTATGCTTCTATAGGGTGACGTTTTCACCAATCAGCATAGATGGGTAACTCCCACTTTGTTTATTGTATGGACCAAGTTTGTACAAGATTTTTCGTTGAAGGTATACTAGTAGAAGTTCAAAAATTACCTGCCGTAGTAGAGTTTCTTTGCCTTGCTGTTGTCTGAAGAATGTGTTCTTTTGACCACTTACTATCTCAAGAACCATGACTCCGAAACTATACACATCTGACTTGACTGAAAACTGACCGGCAATTACATACTCTGGAGCCATATATCCACTGCATCGTGTTGCTAGGCTTATGAGTTCAGCAAGTATAAATACATACAAGTAGAAAAACAATGTGAAAACCAAAAAAGTAAGGCACTCACAATGTTCCAGCAATGTTATTGGTCTTTCCCTGAGTTTCATCTGCCCCAAAAAGTCGTGCCATGCCAAAATCAGAGATTTTTGGATTCATATCTTCATCTAACAATACGTTACTAGATTTAAGATCCCGGTGTATGATCTTTAGTCGTGAATCTTCATGAAGGTACAGTAATCCCCTTGCGATCCCACAAATAATCTTAAATCTTGTCCCCCAATCCAGAGATGCACGCTTCGTTGGATCTGACAACGAACGCAAATTAGTGCTAAGGGAAGGAAGGGAAAGACACTGTATCTAGCTTGGTATTTAGATGAAAGTTAGACCATTTGTAATCCATCCTCTTACCGAACAAAACCTGGTCAAGACTTGAATTTGGCAAAAACTCGTAAATAAGTAACTTCTCATTTCTTGACAGACAAAATCCCAAGAGCTTGACTAAATTTCTGTGTTGGAGCTTTGCAACTAGAAGAACTTCTGTCTTAAACTCTGCAATGCCTTGACTGGAGTTCCTTGAGAGCCTCTTCACAGCTACTTCTTGTCCACATTCGAGCTTCCCCTGCCAAAATGACAGCGAGAGGTAACTTTATTGGAAGGTCATGGTAGCAACTTAACTAAAGGAGATTAACCATTTGTTTAAGAAAAGTACAGCAGAAATTGTTACCTTGAAAACTTCACCGAATCCACCTTCTCCAAGCTTTTTAGCTAATGCGAAATTATTGGTTGCGGATCTTATTATGCTGAAGTCGTATTTCAGGGAATCCACATTTTCAATATCATTTAGATGATCTGCAAGAGGAAATAACATCAACCGACTCCTCTTAGCACTAGTATGAATGCCATACCAATTTGCAAATATACAAATCTCATCGTGTTTAATTTTAAGTCTCTTTAAAATTGTAACATAATTAGACCCAGTGGCCAGTCCTACTGTCAAATGCCTCAAGAGTATTAATCCAAATCCAAAATGGCCATAGCAAGGACTATGATTGTAGCCTCTCTTATGATGATGACCAATACAACAAACGAGCAGATGATTATCGGTTACCTGTAGGCTATGCAGATGCACCTTTCTGACAAATATGAAATGTTAATATCTTTCTCCGCTATGATTAACTAAATCAAACTTGGTGATACAAAGATGAAAGATCATTCATGAGCTGACGTTACAAGTATGCTTGTTTCACTAGGTGAGGTCTTCAATCCATCAACATGAAACATAATAAATGAATCCCATGTAGTTAGCTGTGAGTAAATTGTGTAGGCCACCTAGAAGTAGACCCCCCTGACCTTATGGGTTGGCATGACACTGCAGGGACCAGAAAAGAGGAAACCAAAGCAAGAAAAAAAAATAAAAATAAATTCATCTCTCGTATTGAATGCCACTTACCAATGGAGATAGATATGGTAACAGCTAACGAGTTCTATTCTAAATTAGAGGCTGAGAAAAGTTTATTATCCAGAAGATGATATATTTTCTCATGGTTAAACAGACGGGAATTGGGAACTATCAAACTGTTCAAACATAGACATTTTTAGTATATTATTACTCATCTTCGTTAGGAAATAAATAGTTGCTTTGGGAATAGAGGTGTGATCTCACCTGTTCCTGCTTTTCTGGACTTCTTCTTGCATACAACAATGCAAACACCAAGAAGCAAAACCGCGAAAACTGCTGCTGAAATGGAGCCTACAATTACTGCCCATTTTATCTTTGCAGTATGTGTAAGGCTTCCTGCCACAAAGTAAAGATAAGAGTTATAGATAATTGTCTGATCTGAGAGGTTGAGACTGATTCCATTAGAACTTATTTTACTTATTTAGAAGTCCTGATTATCATTTGTAATGCAAATAAAAATCTAATCTAAACACATAAAATGAATTAGAAGTCCTGATTATCATTAGCAATGAAAAACAAACCTAAATCTAACAATACTGTTATCATAGCAAGTAAACCTTTTATGTCTCTCAAAGCCTAACTGATTCAGGTTTAGAACAATTTAGAGACTTGTTATAAATGCTCAAGATTCATTAAACAGCCTAAATCTAAGAAATTGTCATCTAAACATGGAAAATTTACTTTAACAACCGCAAGCCCCAAAGAAGTAGCCCCAAAGATGAGATGCTGATCAGTCACCAAATACAATGCTTTATATATTCAAATTTTCTTACCTCCTTCAAGAGATGAAACAGGGGAAATTCCAGAAGAAGAAATGGCAGCAGCATCTCCATAAAAAGGATATATGTCGTACCTCATATTACAATTCGGACACATCAAAGTACACCCCGACTTTAAATTACAAAGCTCTGAAGTATTCCCGATCACCATATCAAGACAACTTCTACAGTCCCTCAAGGATATATCCGCTGTACACTCGGAAAGTGTATAAATCATGTTCATGTTTGTCAAGTTAGCTTCAAACCGAGCTTCTTTGGTCTTAAACCTCTTGCTTAGTCGACCAGAAGCAGCTTGAGTCGAAGCCTCCTCCAAAGTATCAAGCACAACTTGCATAAAACCGGTCATGTTACTCGTAACATTCCATATGTCAAGAGCATTCTGTCTGTTCCACATAGGTATCATAGGAGCATCATTCATAATACCCATAAAAGATTCATTCGAGTAACGAACCACACATTGATCGAAATACCATACGATCGACACTTTCTTTCCTGGGCAACGAGTGGTTAAAGCTTTGGTAGCAAAAGAGACACACTTCTGACAAGCAGTAACAGTGGCATCAATACGACAGAAGAAGAGGCCATAGATGATGTCGGGTTTGATGCCAACAGTTGTGTTGTAGAAGTGGCTGCTTTTGTTGGTGGAATTTGATGAGAATAAGGAGAGGAGAGAGTTGAGATTTGATTGGTATTTGCTGTTGGGAGCAACAGTGGTGATGTCTGGGCAAAGAGCATAGACATAAGTTGATGAGGGAGGTTCTGGGGAAGCTGCTGTTGTGGTATGAACAACAATTGAGCCAAAAAGAAGTAGACATAGAAAGAGAAACACAGATTGTTGTGCCATGTTTATGGAATGAACGAGGATATGATATGCTTATGATTTCATTACCTAAAGCTGCAAATGCAGTTAAGCAAGGGGTGTTTAGGACTGAGTATAATGCCAGGGGAGGTTATTCATTTTAGCAACATGAAGTCAGTGTCAATAGACAGTTAGGCTTAGGCACCACAACTTCAGTTCACATTTTAAAAAAACATAATAATAATAATAATAATTTTTTTTTTTTTTTTTTTTTGGTTTTGTTTTCCCATTAGCCAATTAATACTCCATCTGTCCCACATTTTAGATGACTTAACACACAAATTAATAAAAGCAGAGTCTGTGCTATAAATTGGCAGTGAAAATAATACTCCATGTTGAAATAAACCAAAAGAATATGGATGAACATTGGACATAAAAAAATAGAAAGTTGGACAGTCATGGTGAGATGAAGGGCGTAAATTGGGACATACTTGCGGATGTTGCCCCTTTTTTACAGGTCTACAGTACATAAGTAAATGCCATACAATACATAGATATCGAAAGGGGGAAATTGAACGGAAGGTCATGCATTCATGTGTGTCTTTGTTATTAACCACTAGGGCAAAACCTAACGATGAGATTCCAATTTGATAGGAAGAATATTTGAATAAAAATTACAAAAGAAAAACATGTCATGGTCATCTGATAATATTAGTACAAGATATCCGTGCATACTACTCCTGTCACTTATCCAAAAAGCTATTGAGATAAAATTATTTGGTTGACATTATGAATGTTATGATCATCTAGCTGTAGCATATTATAATCAAAGTCAGGATACTCATACTAACATTGAAAGTGGAGTAATTAGGTAGGCTACCATAAAGAGGAAAAGCATTTAGTTTACCTAATTACTACTAGCTGGAATGAAAACTGCACAAAGCTGTTTCTTTCTTTCTTTTTATTTATTTTGTTTCTTCTTTTTCTCCTAATAAGATCAAGAAATGTGACCACACCTGCCATATTATGCTACAAATATACCAAGAAAAGTACACTTTTGGATTTAAGCTAAAGTTTACACCGACAAGTAGATCCCTAAACAAGAACATCTACGAAGTTTACAAAAGAAGGCTATTATTCAAAATACCCATACGATATACATACAGACATCAAGGGAGAGAGAAATCAAACTTAAGATAATATCAATCTTAATCACTAGGTTAGAATTTACAATAATCCCTGTCAATATCTAATGAAATGATTTCGTTTAAAAAGATATATCGGTATTGGACAATATTTTTCAACGTTGAATTCCTCAAATGTATTATGCTATAAAATATAGGTATACTTCACCACAAAAAAAGGTATAGGCATACTTCACTGTCCCAATATTATTTAGGCAAATTATCGGCAATTGCAAGAAAACAAGTTGGGCAATTTTCATTGATTTCATCTAGCATAAAATCAAAGTCAAGATAGTGATACTACATGATATGAAAGTCAGGTATTAAGGCTACCAATTAAAAACAGGGAACGCAATTTTAGCTTTATTGTGTACTACTAGGATTTTCTGTCAACTGAATGAATAAAATACACTTTTGAAATAGGTTGTGTCTGGTTGTATTCGTATCTTATCACTAGCTTTATTAAGCGTTTACAAACTGTAGGGCCACTTAGGTTAGTGGCCAACAAACATATGCTCCTGGAAAATTATTGAGAAAAATATCATTATCATCCCATAAATGAAAAAACACAAACAAACCAAAGGGTTGCCATCTTAGGCACCACACAGTTGCATAGGTCAAATCTCAAACACCATAGATATTAACTAGACATAAATTTTTTACAGAAATGGTCTGAAGTTAGTTAAGAATGAATATCCTTCTCAAAAGGGATCCAAATTTATATATATAAATAAATAAATTAGAACAACATGTTCTTGTATGCTCATTTCTACTGTCATTCTGATAATTCTTCACCTAGATATGGAATCATACAACACTGACTGTTACCAGTGTAAAACATAGTCTAGACAACGGTTAATCAGTTCAGAGGCTACTATCAATTTCTACATGTGTGTATCACGATTATCTTTAAGCTCACTTCTTCTATCCAGAAAGAAGAGTCACCCTTATAGTGTATTTCAACTATGGATCTGACTACTAAATCCAAATGGAGATAGTATATGGAATGGAAAGTTACCGGGCTTCAATAACTGTAATGTTCTGAGTTCCTGTATATATTGTGGCACATGGTTCGTCTATCCCATCACTTTGCCTTTTCTCAAAACCAGCACCCCCAATGAAGAAATGAGGTGGTGTAGGCAAAGGAAGAACAATGGCGTCACCATTAAGGGAAGCAGCTACCGATGCCATTGTTGGTCTTTGAGCTGCATTTTCTTGGATGCACAGAAGACCAATGTGGATGCACTTTGCCACCTCCTGCAATGAATAATTGCTTCCTAGCTTTGAGTCTACTAATTCCATATCACACTCTACATTCCAAAGCCTCCATGCCTGCAAGGAAAAACATTATTTAAAAACATCTTACAAAAGGTAGAAGATTTTTGATCTTCAAAGAAAAGAGCATATTATTCAAGGAATGCTAGCCAAATATTAGAAGTTTAGAACTTACACGTTCTAACAGTGATTCTTCACCTTCTTGTCTGAAGAACATGTTCCGTTGTCCACTTACCATTTCCAAAACTATGACCCCAAAACTATACACATCTGATTTGACTGAAAACTGGCCAGTAGTTATATACTCTGGAGCCATGTACCCACTGCATTAAGTTGCCAACTATGTGAGCATATCAACTTACTGAAGTGTCTCACGTAAATAGAGCCGCTCAGCATAGAATCAATATAAATGGAGTAAATGTCCAAAGACATAGTATGGAGAAAAGAACCCAAATTACTCACAATGTTCCAGTGATTTTATCAGTCACTCCCCGGGTTTGATCTGCCCCAAAAAGTCTTGCTGTGCCAAAATCCGAAATTTTTGGATTCATGTCTTTATCCAACAATACATTACTAGGTTTGAGATCCCGGTGTATGATCTTCAGTCGAGAATCCTCATGAAGGTAAAGTAGTCCCTTTGCAATCCCCTGCATAATCATATACCTTGTCGCCCAATCCAGTGATGCACACCTTGTCGGATCTGACAATCCAATTAAATTAGCACCCAAGGTGGGGGACGGGGGGGAGGGAGGGAAATAGAAGATGATGCATCTAGGTTGGATGCTATATTAAAGCAGATTATTCATCATTTTCATACCAAATAAAATCCGGTCAAGACTTGAATTCTGCATAAACTCGTATATAAGCAACTTTTCTGTCTTTGACAGGCAAAATCCCAAGAGCTTGACTAAATTTCTGTGTTGGAGCTTTGCAACTAGTAGAACTTCTGTCTTAAACTCTTCAATCCCTTGAATGGAGTGCCTTGATAGCCTCTTTACCGCTACTTGTTGTCCATTTTCAAGCTTGCCCTACAGCGAAATTGCAATTATTCACCCATGAGATATAAACTGAAAATGTCCAATACGAAAAGCTAGAGAAGGTCATGACCAAAAAAATAGTAGAATGCATCCTTGTAGCAACTTCTCTGACCAAATGAGATGTCATTCTTCAACAAAAATGACAAAAATCAAAAACAAAATAAAAAGCAGCGGAACCATTTACAGCAATCATTACCTTGAAAACTTCACCAAATCCACCTTCGCCAAGCTTCTTAACTTCTGAGAAATTATTGGTCACAGATCTTATTGTGTTGAAGTCGAAGTTCAGAGACTCCACGTTTTCAATATCCTTTATATCTGCAGGAGGATTTGCAAAAGCTGATTCTACTCTAACAATTGTTCATATGATGTAAACTACTGTGAAGGCGAATCAAAGGGGAATCACATAGCTAACACTACAAGAATCCAAGTGGGGTGCTTCTGAGCCACCAAAATTTATTGGGGATAAAGCAACTTCGATGCAAAAATACATACTTCCTCTATTTCACAATGTAGGGCCTATTGACTTTTTCATAGTCTTCCAGGACGCACTTTGACCTTTAATATTTCTCGTTATATATTACCAAAAAATTTTAGTAATATAGCCTTATGAACGGACTTTCAAACATCAATCTAGTGATATGATTTTTATGAAGTAAATCAATCCGTTTTTTCATGAATTAGTGGTCAAAGTAAACAGAGCTTGACTCACGAAAATGGAGGAGCCCCTACTCCCTATGGTGTGAAACGGATGGTGTTAACGGATGGTGTAAATATCTCATCTGGCAGCAGATATAGGATGGATGGCATGATTAATTTGAAAAACCACCAGCCAAAAGCCAATAACATCTGGTTCATCAGGTGCAAAGCTCACCATGGAGGGTTGGTTGACTTTCAGGTTTACATGATATCAAAACTGATCCTGAACTTTGAAACATCATCAACAGTAATTTTTCAAAATCTTAAGAATTATGTGTCTAGAAAGCAACAGATTTCCCCATTCTTGAAAATAAAGAAAGATTAATGAAACCTGAAAATTTACTGAAACCCATCAACCAGACATCCACAGAAATTGTTTACAAAATACAACTTACAGCCAATTAAGTCTTGTCATATCAGTAAAATTCATGAATGGATTGGCTTAAATAGAATTACTCAGAGGAAGAGGGGATTGAGTTGTTGTCTCACCTGTAACTTCCTTCTTGGACATCCTCTTGCGCACAAAAAGACAAATCGCAAGCACCCCTGTTAAAGCCGCTGCAGCAATGACACCTATAATCATTGCCCATTTCGTCCTTGTAAGTTGTGTATGGGATCCTGCTCCATACAAATTGCAGATAGAGTTAACAGATACTAAACTGACCTAAGATTTTCATCAGATGATATTTGCTACTACTTTGAATAAAGAGAACAGCACTGTCTAAGATCAACTCCTAATGCATCAATTCTTTGAATAACAGATACATCCCTTCACAAATACCCAAAAGCATAAAGATGCTGACTCTCCATATACAAGCTTACTCAAGTTTGCTTACCTCCAGAAGAAGGAACAAGGAAAGGTCCTGTAGAAGATAGCGTTGCATTTCCGTAAAAAGGGTATACATCGTACCTCATATTACAATTAGGACACATCAAAGTACAACCTGCCTTCACATTGCAAAGCTCAGATGTATTACCAATGATCATGTTGAGACAACTTCTGCAGTCACTCAAGGATATATCAGAGGTGCACTCAGCAAGCGTGTAGAGCGTGTTCAATTTTGTTAAGTTAGCCACAAATCGAGCTTCTTTTGTTGCAAATCTATCATCTACTTTACCAGACGCAGCTTTTGCTGAAGCATCTCCTAAAGTATCAAGCAGTACTTGGGTAAAGCCCGTCATGTTACTCGTAACATTCCATATATCAAGAGTGTTCTGTCTGTTCCACATTGGTATCATAGGTGTATCAGTCATGGTACCCATAAAGGAAATGTTGGAATACCGGACTACACATTGATCATAATACCATACTATGGATTCTTTCTTCCCAGGGCAGCGAGTGGTCAGAGCGTTGGTGGCCAAGGAGACACAGTGCTCACAGGCAGCAGCAGTAACATCAACACGGCAGAAAAAGAGGCCGTAGACCAAGTCAGCTCCACTGCCAACAGTTGTGTTATAGAAGTGCTTCTTGTTGGAATTTGAAGAGAGGAAAGTGAGAAGAGTATTGAGATTGGTCTGGTATTTGCTATTTGGAGCAACACTGGTCATGTCTGGGCAAAGAGCATAGACATAGGTTGATGTATCTGAGTCAGCTATTGTGATATGATTAATCGAGCCAAGAAGCAGACATAGAATGAGAAACAATGAGGAACAGGAGATACTGGAGTGCGCCATGTATAAGAAATGAACAAAATCATCTGCTAATGATTTCAATAGCTAGGACTGCAATTGAGCAACTAGTATTTCATATAAACAGAGTACAATGCCATGGAAGAGGAAACTAATCATTCCAACATCAAAGTCAGCGACGTCATAATTCCACTACTCTTCCTCTTCTTCTTCTTCTTCTTTTTTTTTCCCCTTTAGTTTTTTAATTTCTGTAGTTTGACTAATTCATGAAAGTACATGATTGAGCCTCCAAATACATTATGATTTATGAGCTAGTTGTTGTCTTCTTGCTTAATTGTAGCAATGAAAGACTTCGTCAAAAAATCCTTGAATATAATAACAAATACAAGCCATTGTTATCGGAATATATTAAACTTCAAGGTCCAAAGCTCTGTGCATAAAATATGTATACGACAACCTCTCTTAGAAATAATCACGTTTAAGTAATCTGACCAAGATAAGTGCAATCTGATTTATCCTAAATAGTGGCAAAGATAAGAAAACAAGTTGGCATGACTTATGAGTGCATTAACAGTAATCTAGAGAATAATCAAACTATCAAAGTCAAGATAGTAATGCTACCTAAACAAGTTGGCCAGGCACATAAGAAAGAGACAAGAGATTAGCAATCTTTGATAGCTGCAAAGAAAAGGCCACTCACCTGGGTTACTGCTGCAGCTGCTTTGACCAGAAGGGAGAGAACAAGAAAACAGCTTAGTGGAATAGTTTGCCCACAAGAGGGAGCAGATCTATGCTATTCCAAGGGGTAACAAGGGCATCACTTGGGATGGGGGAAAAATTTAATTCCTTTGTAGAATTATTTTCTTAAATAATATTTAGAAGGTTTTTCAAAGGTCGAAAGAAAGTGCACCCTCTTGAAAATATTTCTGGATCCGCCACATCAACATTTTACACTTTTGTGGGCAGTCAGCTCTGAGAGGTACTTTGTTTAACCACATGATTATAGTCAACTCAAGTTTTATACAAGTGGTTGTTGCGCTAACCCAAGCCCATGTCAACCAACATATTCCCCTGGGAATAATGATTGTAACAAGACTTGAAGTTGACTTTTGCATGTGGTGCGTTAGAGCACACATTTCTACCAGCCGAGCTCACCGGTTATTTTGTAGCTCAGTAGGTCCTTTCTCAGGCCAGATATGGGAACTTATGTCACAGAGCTCTTTCACCAGTACACCACCAATGAGCTGAAATAGTTTAAGTCAAATAATAGCCCAATCTCATGATTTAGTGCAATAAAGGACCCCCGCACATTTCAAAAGAAAACAAAAATGATAATCAAATATCCTTGCTTTAGGACTCAGAACATCTTTCTATTCTCCTTGAAGTTACTAAAAGTCAAAAAAAAAAAAAAGTAAACCTTAGCCTTAGTTGAAAATGTTTTTCATTCTAGATGATATCAAAGACAGAATCTGGAAATATCTTAACCCAAACAAGAACGTTGACTCAATTACATACCCAATATTGAAAACAGCTTAGCCCCCAGAATAGAGATTTGACTTAATCTTCAAACAGTGCCACAGTATCTCATTATAAACTTTATACCTCGCACCTCATATACCATCTGGGAGACATCAAATGCATAGCCTGACCTAAGTATGTGCGATAATACCAAAACAATCATCATTCTTGTATTAATGTAATCATGCAAGTTATCTAAATTTATGTGAGACCCATCAACTATGCTGAAATAGTGAAATGATAATAGAGACAAGTTATTTCAGAAGATGACTTCAAGACCAATGTTCTATAAGAAATGGGTGAAGTATTTTGTGATCAGAAAAGAAACAGACAATCTGACTCCCCGAAACAGATAAAAAGAAAATAATTATTTGTCTAGTTTTAGGCATTTTAAGATCATTATAATAAGAATACTTACTCCCCTTGCCAAGTTTTACCAGTGATCTGGTTCCTTCATGCTTCACTAA
This sequence comes from Mesembryanthemum crystallinum, assembly GCA_030267885.1. Classification (NCBI taxonomy): domain Eukaryota; kingdom Viridiplantae; phylum Streptophyta; class Magnoliopsida; order Caryophyllales; family Aizoaceae; genus Mesembryanthemum; species Mesembryanthemum crystallinum. Next base: position 20,959 of record BSSO01000140.1, on the reverse strand, counting down.
TACACTGGCCATCTTCCGCATGAAAGCCCTTTCAGAAGTTTTCACTCAAGTGGCTATCACCTTTGCTTCTAAATCTCACACTAATTACCGCGGATACAACCACCACTGTGAATGCACTCATTTATTCATCCAAACTATTAGTAACAAAATGAGATGGAATTAGTAAAGCCAGAATGATTTACTCTCCATTAGCCCAGCAAAATTTTTTAACTGCATCTTCGAACATGCATAGCAGACCAGTGGATGCACGTCACTTTATCTGTTGGAAATCGTTAAACTTAAAGTTGAATCAGTCAACGTCAAAAGTACCCCCTTGTTCAAAGGCCTCCATGCCTGCAAGATCATTTTAATTAGCACTTTTATCACATCCTTGTAGCTTTCTCTGGTGAACCAGTTCAAATCCAAAAAGAATAAGAGTGACTAATTGTTTGGCCGTTGATTGAACTTCTTGTTCATTCGTCTCTCACGGTTTTAGGTCCATAACTTCGAAGTTATAGACATCTAACTTAACTGAGAGGTGTCCATCAGTTAGATATTCTGACTGAATACTGCAATGTACTAACTATATTGTAACTTGTAAGACAGTGAACTTTTGGGAAACGGGATTTGAGTATGGCAGAATAAATAACCAGTTGGTTGGAGTCGTATAAATTTTGAATAAGACGCTAGATGTAAGAAACAACGTACAATATTCTGACAATTCTGTTTGCATGGTCTTGAGTTTGATGTACCCTCCATGCCAAAATCTGCTCAACTGCGATTTACATTGTTGCTTAACAATAGATTACTAGAATTAAGATCTCAGCATAATTTAGACTCAAAAATCTTAATGAAGATTCAGAACTCCTCTTGTGTCCCGCCAATGATCTTAGACCTCGTTTTCCAGACAATAGATGCATGAGTTTACTGGAATTGCCATAGAATTAGTTATATATGACTATTAGTTTTACAGCAGAAAGATGTAGTTTATGCATTGAAGTTGGTGATTACCAGATAGAAATCAGCCGAGACTCAGATTAGGCCAAAAAATTGTTAAAGAGTTTCTTTTCGTTTCTTTTCCTTCCAGAAGCAAAGCCCCATGAGTTTGAGTAAACTCCTTCATCCTTAAATTTAATAGCACCTTGTTTCGAGTTCCCTGAGAGCCTCTTTATAGCTATGTATATTCCTTTGTCAAGCCTTTCCTGCAGAACTGTAACATATCTTTAGAAGACCAGGCATAGAAGCTAAAGCAACATCGCCTTTGCTTAGTGACAATTGAAAGCAACTTTACCTTGTAAAACCTCACCAAATCCACCCTCTCCAGCTTTTTATCTGAGAATAAACTATCAATTGCCTTCCACATTGTGTTGAAAGTTGAACTTCAAGAACACTGGGGAATCAATTCCTTGATTCTGCTACAAAGATTTACACTAGAACTTTCCTAGGGAAAAGGACACATATGCACGTACAAAAAACCTACCGCTAAGGTTCTGTTATGAAGTCATTACTGATTTTTGCTCAAACTATCCAAATGCTAAGGTTCTGTGTTGAAGTCGCACATCCATCACCTCGTTTCATCTCTATCCAATGTCTAAAAGGGGCATATGTACATGCAAGAAACCTAGACGAGGCTCAAGTTGTATTTGGGACTTTTACTTACATTTACCAATACTACTTAGGGTGTTTCCATTGCAACAAAAATTAATTGAACTGAATAGAATGTGCTGAACTGAACTGTACTATACAAAAGTGAATTGAATGAATAGTAATATGTCAGAGAAAAGGCAAGATGCAGAACTGAACTGGACTTAATGCAAAATTTGTAAGTTGAATGAGCATACACTTACATGTAGATATGCCAAGCCTGTACTGTTAGAAGGCTTATATCTGCTTCTCCGCAACCACACCGGTACCTCCTTCAAATGGGAAAAAAAGAAATCATCTACTCCAATAGTTAATATTATTCAACACAAATAGATATTTTCCAATGGAAGGAATTTCAAAAGGAAATGTTTCATCCAATCAAAGGAAGCCTTGTTGCAATGCCATAACAGAGAAGGAAGAAGCCTCATCTATGTCTTCATTCGTCAGAGACACGAGGAAAATCAACCTTCTCTTAGGTACTAATATCAATGGTATCTGGAGTAATTGATACATTATCAAAGAAAAAAGGTCAGTGAAATATCGTTTATGCTGCTTTACAAGGACTACATCAAGTTGCAGCAACTCAATAGTGAAAAGAAGACATTGACAATAAACCATAAAGGTGACTTACTTGATGTTCTCTTACCATCAATTAACTTAAAAAAAAGAAGTAGAGATGTTTATGCTGGTTTACAAGGAGTCCATCAAAGCAACTCAATAGTGAAAAGAAGACATTGACTATAAAACATAGAGGTCAATTACTTGATGTTCTCTTACTATCAATTAACTTCTAAAAAAAGTAGAGATGTTTCTCTGAATAAAACAGAATTTCCATGCCCACTTTCTTCCTCAGAATTTATACCTGACGTTCATACAGAATAAGCATTTCTGCGTTAGCTGTCTTGAAAAGTATTATGATAGATGACATAACAGTACTCTATATCCACTTTTATTGTGGTCTAATAATGAAACTGTCTGACCATCCTCTGTTAGGAAATGAGAAAGAAATCAGAAGATCAATGCAAAATATTAACATAAGAATTCTACTCTCTGATGCCGTTCATACAATGTTAATAAATTTCATGGATCCACAAAAGTGCAGGACCAAACCTTCCCTGGGTGCATTGTAGAAAAGAAAATAAGTTGGCCTTATGAGCAGAATAATCATCTTAAACCATAGTCAATAGTGTTAGTTGACCAATTTTGAACAGAAATGCGACATACTGTATAACCTTAAGCTGCAAATATACTCACACCTGGCTCACTTGCAACTTCTTTGGCCACAACAGAAAATGCAGTCTCATATCAAAGATCGGAAGAAGAAAACAAAGCAAGGAAACTAAGATCCTTGTTTAGGCATTTTAAGGCTATGATAACAAGAGTGTTTACTCTTCTTGCCAAGTCCCACAAGAAATTCTGCTTCCTCCGTCTTCGACTGCTTCACTAACCCGTCCACCACCTTCTGTACCAAAGCCCCTTCATTTAGATGCCCTGTATGAAGTATCTTTCTACACAACTGAGCACCAAAGAGGAAATCATTCTTGTCACAAGCAAATGGAAGCAATGAAGCAAAAGTCGAACGGTTGGGTTCGCAATTAGCTCTCTTCATCACATTATACCATCTTTTGGCATCCTCTATGGATTTGCCTTCATTGATTAAGCCTTTGAACAAGGTGTTAAAAGTGAATACATCAGGTTTCAACCCCTTTCTATTGATTTCTTCAACTAACTCCACTACTTCCTGTATTCTTCTAACAGAAACCAGTCCGTGCAACCTCAAATTATAAGTTATGATATCAGGAACTACATTATACTTGCCCATCATCCCCCAAATTTTCTCACCATCTAAGAACCTCCCCTTCTTGTAAAAAGCATCAAGCAGGGTATTAAAAGTAATCAAATCAGGGTTCAATCCCTCCTTTTCCATCTCATCAAGCATCAAAATCGCCAATTCCAACGACCCCATCTCACAAAAGGCCTTGATCACAGTATTATACGACACAACATTGGGCTTAATCGACAACTTCCCGGGCAACTCACGGAAAAACCCATCAACCTTATCAAAATTCTTCGAACTAACACAAGCCCCCAAGAGGGCATTGAAGGACAAGACAGTCCTGTTGCAATTTAGTTGAGGCATTTCGTCGAACAGCTTATGGGCATGATCAAACATACCCGATTTCCCATACAATGAGATGAGGCGAACGGTGAAACCTTCCTGTTCGATGTCATTGTACTCCTTTTGCTCTTCGAGGATCTCTTCGATCCATTCGAAGCGCTTGGCATTGGCTAAGCGTTGAACGGTGCGCTCATAGAATCTGGCTCTACCACGGCCGCGAAAGGTGACATTTTTGGTGTACTTTTTGAAGGTGTCAACGAGAGTTTGAAGGTCGGGTTCTGAGTAAATGAGCCGCGAAATTGAAGATGATGATGGCGATGAAGATGAAGATGAATATGAAGATGAAGAAAATGCTCGGCGAAGAAGGTGAGAGATTGGTGACATTGTGGTTTTAGCTTACCTGCCGAAACCGCGGGAAAATATGACAGTAAAAATCGAAAGCTTAGGCGCAAAACAAGAAAATTTCAAGTGTTAAAAACACTTACCGGCACTTGATAGGGACTAGGGTATGTTAATCCCTCCGTTTGTGAGTTACGGATTACACAGCGTTATCTTCTTTAGAGAACGGATGGAGTAATTTGATTGAACTAAACTGATTAGAATTGAACTAAATTCAACTGATTTGTATTAAACTGTTTGAAGTGAATTGATTAAAATATAAGATGTGAGACAATAATTAAGTTGAAGGAAAAAACAGACTCTTACTTGCGACAACACAAGTGAGAGGTATTTGGGCAAGGGAAACAATTAGATGCCTTGCCTTATTATGGAGACCCAAGTGTATACTTCTACGTGTAAAATTAATTGTGAATAAGATAGAAATAAAATCAAATATTCACTCATCAAAGTACATTATTGAATTCCCTTTAATATTTGTCTTTGGGCAGTAACAATTCCCGCATTTTAGAGCAACTAGTGTAGTTGTTATATGGTACACTCGGAAGCATAAAAACACATGTACTACTAATTCCAGTTCAAGCTCCTTACCCTAAGCGTACGTGACAGACCAGGGTTTGAACTTGGAGGCCTCTCTACTGTGGGGAGGAGTTCAATACCAAGTGGTGGGAATAAGAGGTCAAGAAAGGATTGGGCTTTTGACCCTCGACCAGGTCCATAATGGACTTGGGCCGTCGGAGCCCATCTTGCTTGAACAAATTTTTTTTTTTTTTTCTTTCAAGTGTACCTACAGAAATACCCAAGTAAGAAATTCTTTTCTATTGTACCAAAATTCAAGGAAAATTAAACAAAAGCTTCCTTAATCCTTGCTATTGGCCAGCCATATATGACACTGATCATGTACTAATAATCAGTGATCATTGGTATATTTGAAAAATTTTGTACTAGTAAAATTGTGTCATTGTAATGTACCATAGCTGGGAAGATACACTGCACTTTCATTCAAAACTTTCTCTTTGACTGCTTTTACCATGTGCAGAATAACAGAAAGCTTACACCATAGATTTTAACCATAAAGCTTGTTGTTTCTTTTGCCCCAAAGGGAGAAAACCTCTACTGTGATCTTAACATTAGTTTATTAATTAATATGGCAGTAAGATAGTAGTAATTAATACAGCAATAGCATTAAAATGAGGCTGTGGTTAGTTGTGTACTTGTGTATAACTGTATATTTTCAGTCTATAGGAAACAAACTCGGATACATTACATATTCATTATACTGAGAGAAGTGGGAATCGAATTCAAAAACCGTTAACCTAATGTACTCATTACCATTATTTTAGCCATTAAGCTAAGATCTCATCGGTTGTTAGTCGTATATCTATACTATGAAGTGATGATCGATGCTACGAGTCATATTGATGGCAACTTAATGATTGATTTCAAGGACAAAGAAGGCAAAGGCTCAAAGATTTTAAAGCTGTACTATTCTTCTTCTCTGATTCTGTTAGGACATGCTGAGAGTTACACTAGGCAACCCAACTTCTTCCCTCTCTCTCTCATGCCAAAATGAGCCACTTACCATACAACACAATGCTTAACAAACTCTAACAAGAAGATTCCCCTCCAAAATCCCAACAGCAAAAGGCTTTTTCTATATAAATCCCAAAGAAAAAACCAAGTAATTGTTCAATCTTTCCATATAGATCACCTCTTTTGAGCTCCAAAACAAGATGGAGTATGTATACACTTCTGATCTTGATGAGTTGAGCATGGAAGAGGAAGAAAATAGCAGGGGAAAGACGATACGTAGTCACAATAGTAAAAACAGTATTGATAACAACGATTGTAAGTTCAAATCCAAGAACTTAAACGCTGAGAGGAAGCGGCGAGCAAAGCTCAATGACAAGCTCCTACAGCTTCGAACAAGCGTCCCTATTATCACCAATGTATATATACATCTATCTAAATCTCACACCCTTTTTGTCATTTTGATCATTTACATCCTTAATTATATTCACCTAATGTCTAAAAACATGTACTATTTAACTGAATGTTTTAGATGAACAAAGCGACTATCATCAAGGACGCGATCACTTACATAGAGGAGCTCCAGAGGAACGTAAGCGACCTTAGCAACGAGCTTCTCGAGTTGGGGAAGCCTAATGATCATGATGATGAGACTAAACCAACAACAAATGAAAGTAACGCAAACCCTACAGAAGAAATGAAAAATTGGGGAATAGAGGTTAGTTTTGGCAAATTCTCTCTGCATATATTTATTGATTAAGTTTCTTACATTGCAAAGTTCAGTTCTATCACTAGTAGCAATCAAATTTATCTGTTCTGTATATGACTTTGTCTTTGTAGCCAGAGGTGGAGGTGTTTCCAATCAACGAGAATAAGCTGTGGATAAAAGTTGTATATCAAAAGAAACTAGGAGGACTCACAAAATTAGTCGAAACCATAACTGATCGCCTCGAGTATGAGTTCAATGACGTCAATCTTACCACCTCCAAAGGAGCGGCTGTTCTTACTTGTAGCCTAGAGGTTAATTAATTATAAACAACTAATCATGCATTTTTCGCTATCGTCTTTCATTAATCTTCAAACGCATATGATCAATAGCTTCAAATATTGTTTTGAGTTAATTAATATGGCGTCATATTTGTGCATTTGCAGGGGATGTTTGATGGAAGCATTGATATTGAAGAGACCAAAGAATGTTTGCTGAATGTCATTACTGATCTCTAGCACTTAAAGAGCATGTAGTAGAGCTACCATATATAGTATATATATATACAACTAATACTACCTCTCAAAAGTTTCTGATTTAGAATGTGGATTGATTGGAATTACAATGCAAGAATTAAGATCCTTACCCATTGAGGAAAACATAATGAAGAATATTATTTCATTATTCAAGTAACTATATATATGCATTATTCCATGAATTAAGAAACATTTTGTGAGGGAAAATACTTAATTAATTACATCATTATATGTCATACTCGATCGCAATAGTTCATACTTGCTTGAGCACGGTGATTATGGCTATCTAAAATAGTTTCTTTTCAAATTATAGACTTTAGAAATTAAGCATTTCGGCAAGGCTAATGAGAGCATTATGGTTTCTCACTTTCTCTAATCCTCACAAAAAAACACATTCATCCAAAAAATTAACCGAGAGGTTCACAAGACTTGTGCACTACACCAGCAAGTAACTTGTTAATATTTAATCAAGTAATTAAACCAATAATTTAGATATTTAAATTTAATTTAGAATTTTTTGTGGGGAACCCCCTTATATAATACACTTTTTGTAAAACACCCCCTTATATAATTTTTTTTGTGGGGAACCCCCTTATAAGTTACTTTGGCCATGACTAACCCCCCTTGTTCAATTTTCCGACCAATTTATGGGATTTTAGAACCAATTTGTCCTTGCGAAAAATTTTCCGAATGGGTTTTTTTTTCACCTTTTGGAAAGTTTAGCATATGAATTTCAACAAAAATGCCAAGTATGAATCAAATGAGATCTAAAGGGTGAAGAAAAAACTCGTTTGAAAAAATTTCACAAGGGCAAATCGGTCCTAAAATCCCATAAATTGGCCGGAAAATTGAACAAGGGAGGTTGGTCATGGCCAAAGTAACTTATAAGTGGTTACCCACAAAAAAAATTATATAAGGGAATTTTTTAAAAAAAGTATATTATATAAGGGGGTTCCCGTAAAAAATCTTTTAATTTACTACCCTTAATTTCAGCATTGCACAGATCTCAGATTGATGAACTGATTATAATAATTGGGCATAATTCCAGATATCTTATTAGTTATTGGTCTAATCAAACCAGTTAAAACTAAATTAGTCTCAGATTAGCAACAAAAGATTTCACATTGACCAATAATTGACTTATATATAACCTGGAGCCCCACTATAAGATGTACTCCAAAATTGATTTTTGTTTTCTTTTGGTGATGATCATCAGGTGACAACTCATTATTTGCCTATTCTTAGTAGAACATTCATGACAAAATTTATTTTTGGAAAAATTTTATTTTGGGTACCCGGCGTTAGGCCTAATAGCAATTTGGATACCTATCTTTTCAATATTCTCATTTTGGGTACCTGAAATATTAAAAATGGTCTCATTTAGGATCATTTCACTAACGGCGTCAAAATCTTTGTTAAATTGCTAACATGTCATTAAGCAAAATATTCTTAAAAAATTTCTAAAAAATACCAATAAAATTTCAAAAGTTATGAAATGTTTACTTTAGTTATTTAGAATTTTATACAACTTTTTGGGAATCTTTAAAATATTTTTTGACTGATGACACGTCAGCATGTTAACGGAGTTTTTAACGCCGTTAATGAAATGACCCAAAATGAGACAAGTTTTATAATTTCAACTACCCAAAATGAGAATACTAAAAAGGCAGGTACCCAAATTGCAATTAGGTCTAATGTCGAGTACCCAAAATGAAAATTTTCTTTATTTTTTTAGGACCAGCTAGAGAAGAACAACTCCTATCTATAATTATCATATAATAATATATGCTATATATTTTTTTTTTTTTTAAAAAAACTTTGACAATTATGTACTCTAGAGTAGCTAAGTGAGCAAAACTCCAAGGATAACAGTTGGCAATAGCTCTTTTGAGTTTAATTTTAGTGGGCAGACACTGGTCTTGGTCCTTGTTTACCGCGTTAAAGGCTAGAATCAGAAATGAAATTTTTGGTTTGTGGAACAGATACTACTTCTTTAATTTGATGCTTCTTACCTTTCTGGAACAGAAAGCTTTTTNTTCCTTTTCTGGAACAGAAAGTTGGTTGATATATTTTGGTACCCACTTACAAGTTACAACTGCTTTCTGGGGTCACTCTTTATGAGTATCTTCAATTTCTTGTCGCATTCTCAAGCATTTAGTTTTTCCAATTACTATCTACTTGGGCTACTCTTAGTTTATTTTTGGTCGGAACTAAACTGTTTCTACTAAACCCCTATTCTTAAATGGATTTCTCGTCTAGTTTAAGTACTCGTTCGGAATCAGCCCCTAATAATACAACAACATGTAAGACACTCGGCCTATAATAAGGCTTATATTTTGTAAAGATTCTTTGATAGATGTTCCTGTATTCTTTATCTACAAGTATTAGCTGGCGGAATCTCTAACATAATATTTTACTATTAGCCTGAACTACAATGTGCAACATGGTTTAGAGAGTTACTTATTCTAATCCAATTACCATACAAGATATATTTTTGAATTTTCTAGAACACACTGTCGCAATAAATTCTTGTTGTTATGTCTTACAATCATGTAAGTAGCTAAACCTTAGTGAGACATTTAAATTTAGTATGGATAAGATATTGAAATCTTTCACCACAAACTATAGATGTATCATTATTCATCTATACTTTTGAGGAGACGGAAGACTGATAAATAATAAAAAGAGAATCAGATATTAACTATTAAAGCATCTCATAATAGTTATCTATTTCACCATTAGACAAAGATCTGCGATCCAAATCTCAGTCAGCCCGGCCCTAAAAAGTGATGAATTCCTTAGGAAACAAGACATGACCTTAACAAATTTTGTCATAACACATTCCTTAACATGAATGATGAACCTCCCCTGACCAAATGCCACCGCCACACATAAAATAATCCAATCACAGATCTTGAACCCAACAATTACTACTACAAAACAAACCAACCATTATTCTTACATTTTGCAGCTTCCAATAATAACCAATACAGTATTATTAATTCCCTTTAATTTATTTAATTAAAAAAGACATTAATAAACCCAAAACTAACTTTATTTACAAAAGTCACCACATGCTAGACAGAATCTTGGACCATGAATCTTCATATAAATACCCCCTCCCAAGTATCAAGGAGAATGCTTAGCTTCATTTCTCTCACTTCCCATTTTCTCTTAGGACAAAACTCACAAAATGGCAAAGTTTGTTTCTTTGCTACTACTTTTGTTGATTCAGATTTCAAGTATTATTATGGCAATGTCATCAAGTATATCCGACCCGCCAGCGCTGGCTCCGGCACCCGCATCCGATCAGCAAGGAACCACGGTCCACATTCGACGGGTTAGTCGACACCGAGCTGACATGGCCGGTGGTGATGTCATCCTCGGAGGATTCGCCTTCGCTCTCGTCGCCGCCATTGTTTGCTACATTCGGGTTACCAATAGGGATAATGTTCACCAAACTGAATAAGGCTAGATAGAGTTTTTTTTTTTTTTTTTTTTTTGGATCATCCTTCATTATTTCTCTTAATTCTTCTAATCTATTTTGATTTGAAATTTCTCCTCCCCTTCGGAAATAGTAGTCATTTTGCGAGGATAATTTGAGTTGGTAACGTGACTACTATTCCGAATAAAAGGAGCATATATACTGTTCCCACACAAATTTACAGTGTAATTAATGGAAATAGATCAGTCTTATTTAATTTGAGTGTTCTTTTCTTTTTTTAAAAATATAAACTAATTTTTACATATATTTTGCGTTGAAGTTGCTAGCATCATCACTCTTCTCAGCCTGGCCGGATCAACCAAGTTTTGAGTTTAATTCCCCTTCCTCGGGCAAGCATATTTGTTTGGTGATTTGAGGCGAAGAAATAATTGTATTTTTAGTGTATGTTTGGCACAAATAATTGAACATTAGCTGAAAATTTAAGAGATATAATATGATCAAAGTTGGAAAAAGGTTGCAGCTCTGAAACAAAATAGTTTCATGGATTAGTGTTATACGTACTTCAAGGCTACTTTCTAAATCAAAAGTTTAGTCATGCTAACAGAGGTATAGTATCAAAGGCTGCAATTTGGGTCAGAATAGGTCACTCTATTGATTTTATTGATTAACATTTGAACTTGCATTGTATGTGCACGTACGATAAATTTTCTTCCGATATTTTAATAGCGGATTGCTAAAACGTACTAGGTAAATTACTGAACCTAATCAGAATTAGTAAGAAAGAATTTCCTCTTTGTCTACTCGATCACAAAGAAAAAAGATTGATGGAAAGGAAAGATAAAATAGAATTTATATGTAGCTATATATACCAGTTCTTAATATATAATGTAGATTGTTCATCAAATTAATTGCCAAAAATAACAACTTTAATATGAGAAGTTAATATATATAGGCACAAAACAATCAAAAATGTATGCAAGTATATCTATAAGAGACCTTCCTTTTAGTGTAACTCTCAACTAATATGATAGCTTTCATCGCTTGCTTTGTCATTCAATTTTTTTACTGGACTTATCTCTCGATACTTGTGATCTTGAAAATTTCTGAACGTACGTAACCAGATTGAACATGAGCCACAAAATCCGACTTAAAACCAAACAATTTAGTGAGAGAGAGTGAGTGATTATTTTTGATGGAGACTTGAGACCTATCATTTTCTTGTGGTGTTGCAAGCTAAGCTAAGCTTAATTAAGTGATGAGAATGTATACCAATTGCGACAAATGCACATGCATGGAAACGCGGAACCATATATGAGACAGAGACATGTATGTATTCCTCCAAATTATGGAGGCACCTACCATAAAATTAATTGAATGGCATATCATGGTCCATTTGACAGATGATAGAGGCCAGGGAGTTACGTTGTCAACTCAATTGTCATGTTTTTTTCTTTTTTTCCAAGGTATATACAACATGCGGCTTGCGGCCTTAGGTGCCCTACCATATATAATTCGGTGATTGAGTCATTGTACTTCATGTATACATCATCTGCAGTTTGTGAAAGTTCTTGTCTTGTTGATCTACTCATTGTTTTTTTCTTTGTTTTTTACTAGATGTTTGATTTCAAGATACGCGGAATTTACATACCTTGTATATGAAAAAGTGTGAGTGAACTCATTCTTATTGAACTACTCTTAATTGGGCTCAAATTGGATAAGGATTAGCGGGCTATGTTTGTTTATTTATTAAATTGACCGAATTTAAACAAATGTGAAGATTCGATTTTTGTGTTATAGATTTCAACCCTATTTGGATTCGTAGAAACCGGTGGAGAAGGGGAAAGTAATGGAAGAAAGAGAGGAAGAGGATGAGGGATCGATAAGATGGATATGTTACTATTACTAAAGTATGCCAAACGTATCATAATAAGTTTAGGCTCAACTAGAAATTAATAGGCATAGTAGTATATAGAATGGAGACATATCATGGAGATCAATCTCAAACATTGAATCTTGTATGCCCACCATGACCTAATTAATCTTAGGTTGGAGGTTTGACTCTAATATCTAGTACTGTGATTAGCATATGTTTAGCCATGAAAATAAATGGTTACGTATTTAAATGGCTTATTATGAGTACTATTAAACGACCAAACTGAAAGTACATCTAATTTAATTTATTATATTTGAAGTTCATTCAATATGAATTGATCTATCAGACGTCACTACTACGTGCCTATACAACAAACCCTTTTCTTCGTTATATATTTTCTACTTGGTTATGAATATTGGCGATGGGTGAATTTTTGCTAACTTACTTGGTAACCAAATTTAGATAGATGGTTATACTTGAGATTTGGGATTCAAAATCCATTCAGTTCCATTTTTTTATATTTTTTTTCTATTATTGTTATACTTGGGATTATTTGATCATGTGACCTTAAAAAAAAAAAAAAAGAAAAGAAAAGAAAAAAAAAAATCAATTTGAGATTATTCAAATTCATTTTCTAAAAGATGTTGACTGTGCATGGTCCATTGGGCTATGGCCTAGCATTGAGTTCCAGGTCTTAGATTGTAACGTCCTGAAATTTGACCATTTACGTAAAGACAGTCCAATGCTACCTGGATTTTGGTCTATATATTAAGGCCCACAACGCATTACTTATTCCATTCAAGCCGACACTATTCACATTTCGCGTCTCTATCACCCATCCATGGATTACTGTAATTTTGTACGTACGGAGTATTATGACATTTTAATTGAAGGAGATAACAATTTTGTTTTACCTGTTGTACAAGTATTTATGGTTGATCTTCAGTATCGAAAAGCCAACCGAGTATCATATTGGATGGTAAAAAAAGAATCATTAATTTAGGACGCTATCATTAGAAATTGAAATGTATAGGTGAGTAGAACATTGAGAGATATTATATTCTCAAATGGGTGATGGGATCAGAGTTACTCTCGAGTGGATGATTTCTTGATCGCTTTTGTTACCTAACAAAGGAAAATCTCCATGCATGGATTTTCCTTTTCATTTTTCTTTTGTTTTGGATTTAGATTTGATTCCTTGAATAACGTTGCATGGATACGGAAACACATAAACGGAAAAACATGATAACGTTATTTTTTGTATTAATTATCATTTAAATCCATGCAAAACGAATGTCGTATCCAAATTTCTAATAATTGTCGGACAAGGACACGCAACCATTCCCAAAGTGTTCATGCATTAAAACCTTATTATAATATATATGCTTGCTCTCGTCTCGAGTTAATAATCGATCAATTTTAACCTTTGAAGTCAACTTAAACCTGTTTGAATTAATCGATTACGTGAGTCGATGTTGTTGAACAAAATAACATCTTCTATTATATGAGTAGGAAATTGACATATGCAACAAAATAACATCTTCTATTCGTATGGTAACCATGTGTACGTCTACGTGCGTGTATAAGCAAATGATATTTAATGCATTGTAAGAATTGTTACATCTAAGAAAACACTACATAGTGCAAGATGGGCGTCAAGGTCACAATTTACCATGTGAATTATGGTAAAACATTGCCCGTTGAAAGAAAGGAAAAAAGTTCAACGTTTCAATGAACCATGTGTAAAATTAAGTACTTGCTTTTTCTAAATGTCAAAGTTTTAATTTGGTGCTAAATTTGATACTACATAACTAGCTATTGAGACTGAAATCCATATCTCTGTTGAAGACAAGTTGAGAGTATGTCACTGCACTACCCACTTGAAACTCCTAAATTAAGTTTCTTGAAGTGCTGGCTTGCTTTAATCTTGGTTCATGCCATCAAATCAAGAGTCACTGATAGGAAAAATACTAATCCTATCAGAATACAATCTTTGAAAAGAATATTGGTTAGATTAGCTTTAGCTTTTAAAGGCGAATTAGTATAAGCAAAAGAAATGATTAAGCATCACAAAAACCTTAAACAAACTTTCTTTGTTCAATTTCCTTTCTTCTATTATATAATTTTTCTTTGCTTGACAGGATATAACATTCTAGCGACAAAAACATTCGATTCTCTTCACACTTTTGCCCATGATTCTGATTTTTTTTCCTATTAATTTTTCTTTAAGATCCCCTTAATTCTATGTTTTTTCTTCTCATAACCTTATCAAAATTTTTGAGAGAAAAAGAAGAAAGGAAAAATGACGATTTTATTTTATCTCTGGTCTTGATGAGCACCTGCACCACCCTTCTCCTTCCTTCCCACCACGCGTATATCTGCCCCTGCATTTTGACATTAATCAGAAAATTAATCATTGAAACATGTCGTTTAAAGAGCTCAAAATAATAAAAATAAGAATGAAATGAACCAAACTAAAATAGGGTACTAGGTTATCAAATTTTACGTTCATCTTATTTATGTATCATCTATTGTCCCAATCCTCTTGCTTAGAATTAAATTATTCACCATACTGCATTGCTACCATATCTATCGGATGTTATGCACGAAAGTATACGAAAGTACTCACATTATGAGTCATTTTATCTTACACTCATATCTTACATGTTTATAATTACGTGCAAACGTAATATGAAAATCATCAAAATCTTAAGATTACAGGTTCGTATAAGATTAATTAGCGATTTTGAAAACTCTCGATAAAAGGGTCACCTAATTCAATAATTTACCCAAAACAAGAAAACAAATCTAAGCAATAATTTTCTATATTTATGCAAGTTAGATCTTTAGGACCCCTAGCTAGATGATGAATTAAGGGCATGTGTAAGAAGACACTCTTGAAAGTGTCTGAATAATGGCAGAGCCCACCGTATTTTTCCCATAGTTCAAAACTGGTGGGGCCCATATGGGGGCCCACTGGGGGCCCACAAAAACAAATAAAAGAGGGCCCGAAGATCTAAACTAGAGAAGACATTTCACGAGAGTGGTGGGTTTACTGCGGTGGTAAAAGACATAAGTAACCTCTGCCCCCCAATGGATGGATTTTTACCTTGCTCAGTTTGTGGGGCCCAGTTTTGGTCCCACAACTAGGAAAAAAATTTGACCCAAAAGGGTAAATAATCCCTTAGATTATTACCAAAATAAATAAATCAGATTTATTGCCAAAATGAATCTTTTTGCCCAAAACAAATTAGTAAGGATGACTAAAACATTTCATTTGGGAAATAAATACTTCATTGATTTCTTGCACTCTAAAATCTAGTTTGATTTCTTTCATTTCATCATCAACATTGTACATCAATTAAGTTTAGTTTAGAGCATTTAATTTAGTTCAAAACAGATCAATTTAGTGACACTTGATTGAACGTATTAGACCAAGTGTTATTTGACAAGTTAAGTTTATTTTTACATATCCCAATCTAATTATTATTGAATATAAGAATGCTGATCAGAAAGACATGTATTTTATAAAGAATGTACCAAAACATTAAAAAAGGATACTCGTAAGAGTTAAATATCAAACTTGTGAAAATGTTTTGTTAGAAAATTTTAAAACAATCCTTGATGAAAACCAAATCTTATTAAAAATCACTTATTTAATAAAAAGAGTACTTTCATTATACTTTTTAAACCAAAATTGATTTTCCAAAACCACCATCATTTCATAGTATTCCCCTTGTCCAATTTGGTCTTCCCAAATAACCGTCATTGTAAAACAGAAAATGCTTTGAAACGTAAAATTTTCTGATATGTAATAATTGGAAAAACACATAAAACAACAATCCCAAAATAAATAAAAAAATAAAAAAAAATAAATGAGGAAAAACAGAGCAAAACAGGGGAAAAGAAAGAGAGGAGATGATTTACATGGAGGATTGCAAACTGGGGGATCTTCAAACATAGAGAACGCAAGCTGTTTCTGAGCAACACCAATGTCGAAAACAATAAGCCCAGATGAAGGATTCTCAACGATGATATCCTTAACAGGGAGCCAAAGGAACAACTCTTCTTGGGTTAATCCCTCAACCCCAATGAGCCCACCATAGCTAAGATTAGCCCTTACGACTTTGTCGAATCGAACCAGGCTTTCGAACATCGCCTGGCACGGCTCGTCGAAGAACACCTCTAGGAGCCCGTTATCCTGGAGGGTGTATGACTTGACATTCTTGGGGAATATCCCTCCAGGGAGACCCTGGCTCTTGAGAACATCATGGATTGATTTCGAGGCGGAAATCGAAACAGGGGAGATGATGGTGGAGAGACAGAGGAGAAGAGGGAAAATTAGGGTTTTTGTTGTCATCATCATTGAGAGGCTCAAATGGTGGGTTTTTGGTGGAGAGGAGAGTATGAAATGAGAGTGATCAGAATAGGGAGTGAGTGGTGAGGGAATGAGAGATGGTGGCTATTTATATGGGGTTTGGGTTATTACGAAATTACCATTTTGCCCTCCATAAGTCACATTTTTTTTACTTTTATTTTTTATTTCACTTGAATAATGTGAGTGTTTTGACTCGAAGAGATTTTATCCTTATTTTAGGGTGTAATTAATTACCTTAGTTGTTTTGGTTGGCCTCTAAGGTAAGTGGAAAGTGTGATTCATTTATGCTTGGTTGGAAATTGCCAAGAATGCGTGGAAATGTGTTTATGATGATGCTTTATTTTGATGTTGGATCTCTATTATGGCAGAAATGTAGGTTTTAACTCCTTTTTTAGAGTGCAAAACTTGATTAATTTTTTAGGTTCAATCATCACATATGAATTATATGGTGACCCAAGTATCATTTTATTAATGTTTGGCTTTGATGAAAATTATGAGTTCCCATGGCACTTATTTGTACATTGGATTTCAGGACATTGCTCGATATATATAAGATTTACGTAGTTTTACTGACATTCGTATCTTACTTTTTGTAGTATCTAAAGAAGAAAAATAACATTTAACGACAGTCACAAATTATCCAAGTTAACGAAAATTTACGTACATGATATCTCTAAGACGTACTTTTGTCGTGTTCGTATCTGATACATTGTACTAACTAACATTGATAGAGTAGTTTCTAAATCAAAAAATTAAAAAAATAAATAATAAATAATGATGGTTGCTGATCAAAAGTAACTAAGAATTATTTGCGCGCACGATATATTAAGACTTACGTACTTTTGTCGCCGTTCACATCTTACATATTTTGGTATCTAAACAGAAGAATAACATTAATGACGGCCAATAATTATCCAAATGAATAGACGAATATCGGTTTATTATTCTTTGATTATGTTCGCTAGACTTCAGTCTGCTGCATGATATATCTAAGATCTATTACATACTTTTGTCGTGTTTATATCTTGTATTTGTAGTATCTAAACAAACGAATGACATTAACAGAGTTCACTAATTATCCCAATTTAACTCAGATTTACATATACGATATGATAGACTTTAAGTAATTTTTTGTCGTCATTTGTGTACTACACTTTGTAGTATCTAAATGAATGAACAACATTAATGACGGTCACAAAATACCCAAAATAACTAATATAACTACTATTACGTATACATGATATGTATAAGATTTACGTACTTTTGTCGTCGATCGTATCTTAAATGTGGTTGTATCTAAACAAAAAAAAAGAAAAAAAAAACATTAATAACGGTCTATAATTATCCATGTTAACTATAAAAACTTCAATTATTTTCTTCTCATATCTTATTATCTAAGATCAGAAGAATGTTGGCCCTCATTAAAAATAAAAATTAGAAGAATGTCCATCCATGTATACTGTTGTACTACTTTTGTAAACAATAGTTAATAGGATATTGACAAAACAACTACATATATATGATAATTGCATCTACTTACTTACATATAACTTCAATATTTACCCTATAAGAAGGCAATCCTATATCTATAGAAAATGATAGTAGATGAGAGCACAAATCATAATTACATATGTATTGGCTAGAATGAAATTGATTTTCATTTGGTGATGTAGCTAGGATATATATAATTAATTGACAAAAAAAATGTGATACATAATGTTCACTATTATAAACAACTCATTGATGTAGCTTGCTAGCTAGCACCCATGACCCCTTGAGCCTTAGGCCCTACCTTACATGTGGGTATAGATCAATAAGCAAAAACAACACAAAAACACCCTAAGTGACTAATTAATGCATATATGACTTCATAGCACACATTTACTACTACTACAAGAGTGGTTAGCTAGGTATGTTGTTAACAATGCCAACAAGCAAATGAGCATCCACTTGTGGCATTATTTGTATAATCCCCAAGCCATGTGATATTGGAGGTGGTGTCTGTACTCTGTACACAGTTTTAGCAACCAAACTACTCTTTGTTATTCACCTCTTCATGAATTTCAACATTTGACATGCTTATGTGCATATTACTTTCTTTGAAGTTTCTCAATTAATCATGATTAACTAATTTGTTAAATTCCATGATATATTGGACTTAATTATGTTTTAGGTGCTGAGAGAAGTTATTAAGAGTCTCATCTTAATTTGTCGGCTGCTTTATGTTCAGCAAGTTAAATATTTCCATACTTGACGTTTAACCAGCAAATATACTGTATAAGATAGTCTGACATGCATGTAGGTTTAGGAAAATCAGAAAACAAGTTAAACTATTTAATTATATCTGAATAAGGGCCCGTTTGCCCAAGATGCTCAATAAAGCACTTGTCCATCACATATTCATCTTCCACCATCTTCTCCTCCTCTGGTCCACCCCCTCCTCCACCTTAATAACTTCTAAAGAGTTGAAATGAGGCTAGAAGCGAAAGCTCCAAATTGTATCTTCTACTTTTAGCCTCATTTCAACTTCTTAAAAGTTAATAAAAAAGGGGAGGAAGTGGAGGAGGAGTCAGTGGTGGAAGAGTAACGTGCAATGAAAATAATTTTTTCTTTTTATTTAGAGAAGCATGGTCGTAAAAAAGGTTCTAAATTAAATAAGATGAACAACTAACGAATTCATGATAAGAAAAAAAGGACGAAGGTCATGAAAATATTGATAGAAACTACAAATAGAGTATAACATTAGAATTGAGTTGAAACTGCTTGTAAATAGTCACATAACCTTAGTATATATATTCACATATAAAGGAAATATATAGACAACAACCCAACCAAACCAACATGTAACCAACTTGGCATAAAACCCCTGTATGCACTACCAAAGAAAGACTCACTATTGTACTTGAGCAAACAACTGGCATGGACCACAAGTCCACCTTGAGTACCATTGCAACAACCAGGAAGTTTAGAGTACAGCAACTCTAAACACTTGCTACAATTGCTCGCGGAAATTTCAGGGGTACACTGAACAAGTGTGTATATCTTCTCCTTCGAGCCCATCACAGTAACATCCCTCGTTTTGAAATTAGGCGTTGACCAATTCCCATAAGCAGCTTCTCTAATGAGCCCCTCAATTGTAGTTGACAATGTCTTGTTATACTCCATATAGTTATTACTAACTTTTTCTCCTAGGGGATCGCTCGAGATCAAATGATCAACATCGATGTATCTTGTCGATTGGTTCGAGAATTGCACAATGCAATTATCATCTTGGTGAACACCAGCCGCCCCAAAGCACTCTGGTTGGATTTGTCGTGGGTCCGAGAATCGTTGGGTTAACTCCAGGACGCAGTTGTGGCAGAGTTGAGAGTTCTTCAATAAGTCACCGCGACAAAGGTAAGAACCGTAGGCCTTGTAGGGACTTGTATCACCAACAGTTGTATTGTAAAAACCCTGTATCGGTGTTGATTTCGAATCAGAGGATTTGGTGGCAAGGTTGTGGAGGAGCGAATAGACGTTGTCGATGAAGTCTTCCTGCATCAGCACGAGCTCTTCGGAATAGGGATTTCTGCAATGGGCGCTTAGGGTTAATGGGGATGAACTTGTTGCAATTGTTTCGGTGAATAATGAACATGTAATTATGGTGAAGAAGAAGATGAAAGGTGCTATATTTGCCATAGTTAAGGTAGCTTTGATGGATGAATAGAAGCTTAATAAAAAGTCAACTTCAAAATGAGAGTGGGTAGGCTTTGTGAAGATAAGGTGTTTTCTAACATCGATCGATCTGATCTAACAAGGATATATATAGTACTATTAGTGTATATGGGGCTTGGTCAAAGGAAGGTAATGATATATAATAATAACATAAATTTTGGCTAAAATAGTGATGTGGTGATGATAGATAAAATAGTGACGCCGCCGTGTTTGAATACTTTTGAACATAATAATGGGAATTGTATTATTTTTAATGCGCTCTTTCGAGTCTTTTTGATATTATCTTGGATGAGAATCTTGTAAGTGTGGTTAGACCCCGTTTAATTGTTAGAATGAATAAATTTCATGGCGCCCTCAGATCCAATGCACCCTCCAAAAAAAAAATTATAATGATATCGTGATCCATTTATATTTGTGGATAAAATAGTGATTTAGTGTTTCAATATCTTTGAAGCTAGTGGAGGCATTAAAACACGACGAGTTCAAACACGCTTATACAATACTTTAAGTTAGTAACAATTAGTTTTAGGGGCTGCCATCAGCGGTTTAACGCTGATGGTAAGCCCCAATCTCTTCAATCTCTTCACTTTCTTCGCTCTTTTTAATTTTTCAGTTGATTATTGTCGAATAAAATCATTC
>BSSO01000139.1:0-45130 GCA_030267885.1 Mesembryanthemum crystallinum | reverse complement strand
CCTAAAATATTGTTCCCTCCTAATTTTTGAAAGCTAATTTCGGGACGGAGGGAGTATTATTCTAATAAGAACAGTTAGATTCAATATAATAATTTGTATTAGAGGTAAATTTTAATAAGCTAAAACTCAAACCTAGAATAGAATGAAGATACCATGCCAATTCCAAGTTCAAAGTTGAAATTCTAGATATTAATATTTCACGATGGATGAGTTTTATCACTTTATGTGTACTCTCAAAGTGAGTGTAACTTGTACTCCAAACAAAAATATGATACGTGTGTATTTGTGAAGGATAATAGTTTTCTGTTTCAATTTTTTTTTCCTTTTTTTTTAAATGTACACGTATGTTTTTAGTTGTGGCTGCAATTTGTACTCAGAAGTTGAGAATAATACACACATCAATTTCTCTTCTTAGTTAGTACTAATAAATAAGGTCTAAACAGTTCAATTAATGACTAAAATATGAGATGCAAAAACTATTTCAATGAAATCTAGTGTATTCACTCCGTTCTCTAAAAAATGTGACACTTGATTTTCCGCAACTCACATAGTTCAATTAATGATCAAAATATGAGATGCGAAAACTATTTGAATGAAATCTAGTGTACTCCCTCCATTCTCTAAAGAAGGTGACACTTGGTTTTCCGCAACTCATATGTATGTAAATTGTGGAAAACCAAGCGTCACCTTGTTCGTAGAACGGAGGGAGTAACAAGGAATCAAAAGAAGTTTGATCTACTGGTTTGGCTATCTTCTCTCAATTATGAAAGTGAGGGTAAAACCAACATTCTTATCATTTGTTGAGTCTCTATCTTCTCTATAACCCAAATATTAAGCCTGTGATTACATGATAATTATATTTATTCTATAATAGTAATGTTTATGCAAAATAATCTTAATTAAATGCCTATTGAGTGCTGACACATGTTAGGCAGAGAGTGATCTAAACAAATTGTAAACTTGATTGTATGCATCTGAAAATAATAGGGAGAAAATGTAACTAGTGAAGAAATTAGAAGTTTGTTAATTAATAGGCAGGGTATTAGAGGATATATATTTGATTAGGCCTCCAATCATTAGCTTAAGTTTTTGGTTGTGATAGTTTCTTCACATGGTATCAGAGCTTCAATGACCAAGAGGTTTTGAGTTCGAATTCTAACCGCCCCCAAGCTCTCCTATAGTTGAGCCTCTAAGCACAAGGTAAGATGGGCTTGTGCCATCATCCACGCTTCAAACCCAAAAGGCTACATAAGAAGTTAATTAGATATGTACTTTGAATGTAAGTAATCATTTAGTTAGCAAGGCTTTAATATAATCTTCATAGTACACCTTTAAAAAAGAATAATAACTTCATTTTCATGATTCTTCTGTGAAGCTTTAAGGTATCAGAAATCCGACTATTATTTTCTATAAACTAATTGAGGTTGCTAATGAACATCGGTTTCAACCCAAAATTTTGTCGCCATTTTTCCATAAATAGATGGCGTACTTGATTCTTTTACCCTTTGTTGTGGTCCACAAAACACATTAAGATACATTTAGGCTATGTTTGGTAAACTAACTTTACCTATGAGCTGTAGCTGCATGCTTTGTCTATGAGTTGTAGCTGCAAACTTTAACTGTGAGCTGTAACTCCAAGTTTTAGCTGTGAGTTTTTGGGTGAAAGCTTATTTTGATAACTTTCACATTAGAGCTTGGGGAGCTTTTGACCCCCTCCGAAAAGCTAAAGCGCTTGCAAAATTTGCTCCATCTAAACAAATCTTTTGAGAGCTTTCATTATTCCAAAAGTTAAAGATCCTCACAAAAACTACCAAAAGCTGCGTACCAAACATACACTTAGTATTTAGACATACTAGTAGTATATGATTTGAGCTGAGCAGAGTGTCTTCTAACTTGTGATTCAATCTCGTTTAATTGTCAATGATGCCCTCGCCGCCTCCCCCCCCCCCCTCCAAAAAAAAAATTATGGGTATTGTTCCCGTTAGTTGGTCTGTTATATCTTTAATATTGAATTCGTAACTTTCAATTTGTAGCTTCAATAACTAGTAGTTTATTACCATTTCATAGTAATTTTCAACTATTTTCTACTAATTTCTTTCATGTTTTAAGATTTTATAGCTACAACACTATAATAAATTTTACCAAATGTATAGTCTAACTAGATACAAATTGTCCTTACATTTGACTAAAGAGTTTACATGAACATGACCAACCTTATAAATAATCGAGCAAAATAGATGAGTATGTTCATATGTCTATTCATGCTCAGATTCATCTGTTAAACTCGTTTGGAAATTTGATCAAGCTCGGTACAAACTCTATTTGAAAATGGAGGGTAATGAAATTCGAACCACTAATCTCTCTTGGTTGGGGATAATTAGTTAGAGGTAACCGAGCTTACCAACTAAGCTCCCCACTTTTGTTCATAAAATTATAAGATTTAACTGATATATAATCTCATTTTCATTTATTTTACATATTTTTATTGGGTGCAATCAAAATCTCAATTTTAGTCCATACATCATTTACAAGGCATACGTGTTGAAACCGTGTGTGTGAATTACATGTGAGGCAAGAGCCATGCGCCTAAATACTTCTCACCCCAAAGATTAGTTGACCTTCTCTCTTTTATTAAGAGTACAAAATTGACCCATAAAAACTATAATAATTATTCAACTTCAATAATGTAGTATGATTTAGACTATTAAGCATCAATAATGACCATTAAAATGTATTTTTTTTTTGGACAGTTGAGTAATGGAAAGAAAACATGGTAACGCCCAACAGAAATGAAGATGCTCACAAAACCCACATCACATGTCTCCTGCCTATAAAGATCTTCTAAAATCTGTCCCATTCTATATACCATATATTACGATATTTGTACTTTTATCCTATATTCCAATTTATCAATACAAAAGTATTTCATAATAAATGTTGCTCTAATTTTCGTTAAAATATAATATCCTAAAAAAATATATAATTACCGTAAATGAATGCAGTAGAAAATGACGACACATATAATGGGACAAAACATCCTCGCTAACAATTGCTATTCCAAAAACAATAATTAAATAAAATACAAATAAAACCATAACATCACATGTAATTTTCAACATCTGCTTTGGCTAGTAAAATTCCAGCCGGCCACAATTTTATACCTTTTAATTATTTTTTTCTAGGTCCAATCAAAGTATCAAATCCTCCTTTTGAATTTTCTTTGAAATTTCCTTTATTTATTTCCATATATTTATTTAATCTATATTGGGAAAGTGTTCATTTATGAACTTCTCATGTTATTGACTGTAATTAATTGATGAGCACAAAATAGTACTCCATTCTAGTAGACGACCGAGTGGAATAATAGAGGCTATTATGAACCCACTAGGTAATGTCAAATGACCTCACTACCCAAAGGGCTACTTGTTGGTTTTAACAAATTTTGCCATTATATAAAGGCTACCAATATCAAGCTTTTTCTCTCAAACCAAACCCTTTCTCACAAAAAGTTGTTGAATTTTTTTTCTCAAACCACAAATTAAAGATGGGGAGATTTGGGTTTCTTAAGGAGAAAGTTCAGCAACTTTATGGTTGTCTTTGTGTAGGCTTATTTTACCTTCTTAGTACTTTGTTTTGGGTATCCAACAAAATTTATGACTTTATTACCTATCGTATGAGTCATTTTTCCATTGAAGTGTGTTACTTCATCTTTGTGTCGTGTTTAGGGTTCTTAATCTTGAGGAATATAAAGCCTAGGACGTATCCGGTTAAACCTGGAGAATTAGATATGTTCTTTACCTCGGTCTCGGCCGCAACAGTTTCATCCATGGCTACTGTTGAAATGGAGGTATTTTCAGATGCCCAACTCCATATTATGACCATTTTGATGTTCATAGGAGGGGAGGTTTTCACTTCCATGGTAGGCCTTCATTTTAAGGCCTCTAGGCTTGGGAATACACCCTTAGGTGTAAAAAGTAGGGCTAATTCTGTGGCTAGTTTACCATGCCCACCAGAAGATTTTGATCACATTGAGTTAGGCATCATCACTACCACAACCACCACAACAACAACAACCACAACCACATTGCAAAAAACTAAATCAGAAATTGATTTCCTCTTAAAGTCTAGATCAATTAGGGTTTTGGGTTTTGTAGTTTTGGCCTACCTACTAATAGTTCATGTCTTAGGCACAATAATGGTCTATGCATACCTTAGAATTGAGCCTAGTGCGAAGAGGGTTCTAGAGACTAAAGGGTTAAAATCTATCACATTCGCGATTTTCACTAGTGTTTCAACATTTTCAAGCTGTGGATTCGTCCCTACCAATGAAAACATGATCATTTTTCGACAAAATTCCGGCCTCCTCTTGATGCTAATCCCTCAAGTCCTCCTAGGAAACACATTGTTACCATCTTTCTTAAGATTAACAATTTGGGTCCTGGGAAAATTTACAAAGAAGGATGAATCTAAGTATCTTATGAGGAACACAAAGGAGATTGCATACCATCATTTGCTCCCTACCAAGCACTCTAAGTATGTGGTTGTGACCGTTTTCGGGTTCATTTTGGCGTCACTCATTATGTTTTGCTCAATGGATTGGAACTTGAAGGGATTAAGTGATCTTAATGTTTACCAAAAACTGGTGGGTGCATTGTTCCAATGTGTGAATGCAAGACATACTGGTGAAACTATTGTTGATCTCTCAACTATTGCCTCAGCTGTCTTGGTTGTTTTCGTCATAATGATGTAAGTAATTAATTATTTTTCTTCTTCTCTTTTAATTTCTCCCATACATCAAATGCATTAATTTTGCCATTTTAGTTGCATTGTACATGTGCATGCACATGCCAATAATATCTCCATATAGCGTTGAGGCTACTTATTCTGCTACTTAATGACATTGAATGAAGAATAGGAAAGGCAACAAATATATATATATTTATAATCAATATGTTTTCTAAATTGATATATATCAAAATAGTAGATTATATTCCTAGAATATACTAGGATATACTGTGGTGAAAAGAGAAATTATTGCCTTGATTATTGGTTAAATTAGGATCGTGTGTAATAATTTCTCGTAGCGCAAATGATCATTGAAATGACATATAGGAGTATTATTCATGTACATCTTTTTCATGCATTAGTTAGTAAGATTATATGTACTATGATTCATGTAACATGAGATTCATGTTTTGTTTACTATATAGGTTCATGCATGTATTATTCAAGTTCATAATGTTGAATGCATGCATGTATTTTAGCTAATTTTCAAGCTTAGTACATTAAGTCTAATATTACTATATTAACTAAGTGGTTGCGAGGTGCTTAATTTACTATATATAAACAAACCTACAAGAAAATATAAATATAGAAGGAATATCAGCTATATACAGGGAAAAAAAAGAAGAAAGAAAGTAAGTGTTATCAAAACATTGTAGAAATGCAATTTTTAATTAAACAATCATGGCTTGATAATTTCCTCAAAACGTGTATGTCTTCCAAATCATCCAATAAACTTATAGTGATTTTACCTATTTTCTTGATAGCTTCCCATATTATTGCTTGATTTTATGTGAATAGGGGACACTTTAGATCGAGTATAAAAATAGTCCTTCGATAGTAATAATCTTAATTCAAATCTAGTACCTAAAAAAAGAAAATCAAAGTTAGCAGAAGATAATCAACTGTAGGGTTGTTTAGGAAAGTGCCCATATAGAGAAAAAGAGCTACACTTATATATATTTATTAAAAGTAGGAGTGTAGTAATTTATGGAAAAGAATAATGAAAAATGGCTATATCATAGTAGAAATTATGGTAAATAATTATATTTGGTAAAAGTAACTGATCGATTTTGATGCTATCTTAAAACTTGTAATTACTTATAAAATTACAAGTTGCGAAAGATTCCATCGATCAATGGTGTTTTAATAGCATGATAAAAATGTGGAAATTAATGGATTAGCTAGAATTACATTTATTAATCAAAAATTTCATATACAAATTTAAAGAAATACATACATAAGCTCCCATTCTTTGACAAAGATTATACATACATGCATGGTCTAACCATTGTATATAGTAGACTAGTAGTTCAAGCTAAAACGTTCAATTTGTAATTAAAAACAAAACCCAAAAAATAAATAAAATAAAATTAAGAAAAATATGAAAATTAAGAAATCAAATATGACTTGTGTTGTATTACCTCATCTATATATTCTCGTAGCGTTGAATGCAAACTTTCATCAAATGTCTTTTCTATCAAAAATCTCTTTCTTTCTATGTATATGTATAAATATACGTGTATATATATTAATATTGATGATGAATATATAGTTCAAATATGATTGGATTTATTAGTTGGTCACCATATATAGGTTCATTACGAAATAAACGTATGCATCTGGTTCAGGCTTTATTTGTACTAGTTTATTTTAGTTTTAATTAATTTGGTTTTCCATCATAATCAATTCCACGTACTACTTCATTTATAAATTAATGATCAATTCAAAAGATTCATGCATGCATGCATGAACCCTAATAATTGTGCCTTTTTATAGTTAATGAGTATATTAATACTAGTATTTAGTCAAAATCACAAGTATCACCCTAGAAATTATGTCATCGATCATTTGGTTGGGAAAAAGAACTACAAGACATACAACTTTCTAATTAAGTAGTAGAAAATTCAAAATTGTATGGTTGACAAAATGGATTAAGAGGTGCATTATTTTATTTCCTCTAGGTAAGATGAAATTCCAATACAAAATTTTCACTTCCCGAATTGCTAACTAGAAACTAGAAAGCTTTGGGTGATTTCAAGAAAAGGTATAATTGCAAGGGTGATATTAGCTTTGTCTATTATTACCATTTCAAAAGAAAATTATAAACTTAATTATGAATTTTAATCATTTAGTATATTTTTTCGGTGAAGATTATCGTACATAAGTACGTAGTATATTTTAAAAATCAAGAAATATTTCAGTAATTAGAAATATAGTTCTCATCTATAAAGATTTAAATTCGAATCACTAGTATCACGTAATAATATACCTACCAACTGCGCTTCAAGTCTCTTTGTTTTAATAATCTTTTGCCGTGCGTTGAACGTTGTTGTCAAGCTAGTGCTTCTTTGTTATACGGCCAATAATAAATCAACAAATCATTCACAAGGGTGTAAATCATACTTCATTATCATCCCGACAACATGCTTGTGATTGTCTTAATCATTGTGATTAATTAACCTAACTAATGTGAAGACCAAATTGATAAGATACCTACAAGTAAAATACTATAATATGATATATTTGGCAAGTATATGTCATTTAATTTTTCAATCTAATACTACTGCCACCCTACATAGGTACTAGAAAGGATTTAAGCTTCATTTATTTTTAAAATAAAAAAAGGTGATGTAAGAGATATTGTTTATAAATCTCATGACGACTTCCTAGGAAATAATGAATAATACATACTTATTTGAACATTTTTATTCAACCACCACAAATAGTTCCTATCGTGATGGCTCTTTCTTTTGGATTGTTAAAATAGAGGTAGATAGAGTAATTGATTAGTCTACGCCTTTAAGTGTAGGAGGAATAAACCTATCAGAAAACAATTATGAGATGGTTCAATAGTTAGCAGTCATTATCTAAAGCTCGATTTCTGTTGATTTTTATGCCTTCTTCTCTACCATTGTGATTCAAATTACAGTATTTACTTGACAGTCAAATTTTCAAATTTGTATATTAGACAACTTTTCCAATACATGACCATTTTCCTTGATGAAAGAAATATAGATCTATTTACTAACTATTCTTTGAAATTTGCATGATTTAATTAAAATAGGTATCTTCCCCCTTATACATCATTTCTGCCAACAAAAGATGGAGAAGAAGAATACCCACTAGTATACAAAGGAGAAAAGACAAAGGGGAAGTTGATTTTGGACAATGTGGTATTCTCACAACTCTCCTACCTTGTCATCTTCATCATCCTTGTTTGCATCACAGAGAGAAAAAGCATGAAAGAAGATCCCCTCAATTTCAATGTTCTCAACATTGTTGTTGAAGTTATTAGGTGAGTCATCTATGCTTTTTCTTTATTTGTTTTTTTGTAGTTGTATTTAATTTCAAACCTTTTCTTGAAAAATTATAAGTAAAACTAACTTTGTCGGTAACTTTGACTATACTCTTGATATATTTTTACTTCATCGATCTATCTATATCTATATAAATCATAAATAAATGTAGTAAATTGCAATTCATATTTTCCATGCGATACGTCCCTATCTATGATCTTGATGATGTAGTAAGGGCATTATTAGCCAATAAACTAATTTTAAAAATATTAATGTCACTGAACAAGTCTAATAACTTATAATTTCCCTTTAAAAACATAAAACCGTCTTTTTTTATGGTTAAGTAATAATCTTTTTCAATTGCTTATGACAATTTTTTTTCCAAATTTGTATCAAGTAATTTTATATCTTTAACAATTATAAGTATTTATAGTTAAATTGTAAGAGTGTGAATTGCTACTAATGAAGCTCAAAATAATGTATGTGCAGTGCATATGGAAATGTTGGATTTTCAACTGGCTACAGTTGTTCAAGGCAATTAAAACCAGATGCAAATTGTGTAGATAAATGGTATGGATTTGTAGGAAAATGGAGTGACCAAGGGAAGATCATCCTCATTTTTGTCATGTTCTTTGGAAGGCTCAAGAAATTCAACATGAAAGGAGGCAGAGCATGGAAGCTCCTATAAATTGATTAATTAAAAACCAAAAAAAATATATATATATTAATATTAATTAACTATAAATATCTACAGTGCTTCCTTTGTTAGGACATAATTTGAACTAACAATGTGAATGCGGATTTCGAATGGAGATCGAGAGTAATATTTTTCTTCAAAAGGTTGTTCGAGTCAGAGGCGATTCTTACGTTGTAAATCTGCAACAATCCCGTGATGGATGAACTTATGTAGTATATTCTATTTTGCGCCCTAACCTCAAAAAGTACTCTACCTTGCAATGAAAGAAAAATATTCAAGCAATTTTCTCCTTTTTTTTTCTTTTTAAATTGTGAAATTTTCAAGCCCTAACCATATTGTATATAGTATGTTATTATGAAGCTCTGTTATATTTAGCCTCAAGTCAACTCTCAGCCTAATAACTTAGTTAGGCCATTAAAGAAGAGAGATGAGAGAGGGCTAGCAAGGGGACACATGAGAGGTTTTGTAATACTATTGGCACACTCATGTATTATTGGAATCAATCAAGTTGTATATAATGTTGTTTAATTTGGGTGAGTATATAATAACTTATTAGACTTTGTGTATGGATCTTTTGTCTTTGGAGCTTCCAGGAGTAAATATCAAGGTAACATCATACCATTTAAATTAACTGGTGTTATCTAATTGCATAGACACCAACACGAACACAATGGAAAAATATTATTTATAGAGGTTAAAAGATCTAATATATTGTATCATGTTCATATGTTCGACATGCGACAAGACACATTCAAAATATTCGCTTGTTCTTCAAAGAGTGTTATGTTACCTATGTTTAAAATTACATCAACATTAACATTATCGCAATGCCTCTAAAGGGACTCCCGCCTAGGCAGGGTAAGGGGGGTCGATTTTACGCGCAGCCTTACCCTTGTGAGAACAAAGAGGTTGTCATCTTCACAATAAATAAGAAGTGCAGATAGCTTTATTAGCCATTTTGATTTAGTCCGTTATATTCCAAAGTCAAAAGGTAGTGAATTTCTTAACTTCACCAGAAAGTGGACAGAATTACCTAGGTTTAAAATTGAGGTTTCAAATCAAAAAGTCAAACTTATAATGTTTTATTAAGAAAGTGCTGTTTTTGTAACTCTACCTATTATATTCTCTTATAAAATCATAGTCAAAAGTTGTTGTAGAAAAATTGCTCAAAGTCAATATAGGATGACCTATTTTGGACAAAAGTGAGTAATAAAGACTACTTGACCCGATTAGGACTTTAAACTGTTTCTCATTAAAGTTATCTTGTTAAATGTTAGTTACCCACAACGTAAAGTGGGCTGATGGGCCCCACATACACTGGCCCAGTCCTGTGGTGGGCCGGGTTGTATTATGGTTGGCCAACCCACAACTCGACTTTTGTGAAGGTTGCCTTAAATTTTGAGGACTATAGGGCCCAGCTTGGCCCACCACTGAAATCTAGCCCAAAATTAATGAGATAACATTTAATACAACCAAAAAAAAAAAATCACAAAATATTATATCTCAGGCCGTGTGATATGTATTGGGCAAAGAAAAAGTTGAATTGGTAACTCGCAAATTGATAATCGCTCGAGTACTGATTTTTGCTTATATAGTACTAATTTTTATTTGACCAGTACTCGCCTAGACATATGAGAATTATTTTAAGAAAATTATGGTTAGATGAGGGGTTGGTCAAACTCCTAACTACATAGCCTTGGCCCACCTCTAGATTGGAGAGTCCCATACTCGCATCCCATGTGAATCTTCCTGAATTGATTTCTAAGACATCAACTTGATTGGTATAAAGGAAAAATGAATATTCCATCATTCCAATATTGGATCTTTGACCTCTCCAAACCTTTGGTATTTGGAGATTTAGGAGTATTAGTGAAAATTAGGGTATGAAAGTCAAATTTTGCTTGGAATTTGGATTGAGATTAGTCATTTAAACCTCCACCTAATGTTTCAAAAAACTACGTGTCAAACACAACATATACTCACATACCAAGTGGTTGTTTGATTGACAAGATAAAAGTAAAAATTATTGAGCTTTACTTTACTTCCCACGAAATGGAGGAATTTGCTTGCATAAGAGGCCTTTAAATAAATGAAAATTCCTACAAGAAATAGAACTTACTCTGTTCAACCACACAAGTTTCAGCACTACAAATGAAATTCATATTACTGAGAATTACATTTTTTGAAAAAATGCTTCCTACAATTATCTAAACGACTACCAAAAATCCTTAAAGATAAAATTCAAAGCGACACACAAAAAGCACGACTTTACGGCTTTTTATTATCCTTTCAACAGTCCCATTCGACCCCGACCCAACCCCTTTTTCGTCTATCCTATTCCACACGAACCTTATACCCCAATTTGTTGATGTCCCCACATTATTCATAACATAACAAACTCCAAGTTGTCGAAGGAAGAAAAATAAGGCATCAAATCCAGACATTAAGGCAAGGGAAGGGACTTATTGTCATTGACATTGTGTGCCTTTCATTTCTCATCTGATTTCACAAAGAGAAAGAAGCTCCCCTACAAGTTATAACGTGATCCACCTACCTAAATGGCTTTCACAACCTCACCCATTTGATTCTGAATTTCTGATCCATCTAATTTAATATAAATAAATATTATAGATACATCAGATAATTCAATTATTCAGATGAGAAATTTCAACCACAATACCATGCATCTCTCATCAATAACAAAAGTCATAGAGACAATAATGGAATATGCTGAGAATAATAATATTAAAAAAAAAAAAACACACAAAAGAATGGACAATAAGTAGTAATCAACACATGATAAATTTTTCTACATTCTGGCATAATATTTAGTTTGGATTTGCAGTTTTGCATCCAAACAACAAAAACTTCCTAAGATGTTTCCCCTGATTATTATAAACTATCCTAAATGACCTCCTTCTGCAACATAACTAGAATAAAAGCACATATAAAGAAAAGAAATTGAAATTATGTCTTCCTAATCCTACAATTACCTTACCAATATGTAATGTATTGGTGGTTCTAATGCTCAATATCAAATCCCAACTGGAATTAATTTGCAATCGTTGCCAATTATCTCCATTCGATGCTTGAGTTCCTTCATCTGCCCAACAATGCCAAATCATATACAGTGTTAGCAAATAGCAAACAAAGAGAGGACACTTGAGGTGAATCAAAACAAAGAAGGTGAATCAAAACAAAGAAGGTGAATCAAAAGGACTTGTCTTGGACACAGGATGGGATGAAACTGTATCAGAGACATCTGAAGATGCTAATCCCAGTAAAACCCAAGAACCAAGGAAAGGCATGTTTGTCGGCATGCATCTAACAATCTAAGTCACATAAAACATCCTAGAAAAGTGCAGAACAAAATTAGTCTAATTCTATTCTTAGTATCCTGCTAAATAGCACAATTAAATGTGTGGATAGGATGTCAGCTAAACTTTTTACTAAGTATTAAACATGATGGAGAGATGTTGGGTTCCTAAAGAGGAGAGAATTCAGCATCTTTGTTGTTGTATAAGTGCAGGAGTATTTTATTGTATTAGAACCTTGTATTGGCTATTGTCGAAAATTTACGAGTTTGTTACATATCGTGTGAGTCAGTTTTGCATTGAAGCATGTTACTTCATTCTTCTATCATGCATCGGGTTCTTGATTTTGAGGAGTCTGAAACCGAGGACCTATCCTGTCAAGCCTGGAGATTTAGATTTGTTCTTTACCTCGGTCTCAGCTGCAACAGTTTCAAGCATGTCCGTTGTCGAAATCGAGGTATTCTCAGATATCCAACTCCATGTTTTGATCGCCTTAATGTTCATAGGAGGGGAGGTGTACACTTCCATGGTAGGTCTCCATTTTAAAGCCTATAGGATTGGGAATACACCCTTGGGTGTAAAAAGTAGGAGCAATTCTGTGACTAGTCTACCATGTCCTCCGGAAGGTTTTGACCAAATTGAGTTGGGCATCATCAATAGCCCATCAACAACAACGACGACAATGACAACAGCAGCAATGGGAACACTGCAAAAATCAAAATCAGAGATTGACTTCCTCTTGAAGTCTAGATCCCTTAGGGTATTGGGTTTTGTGGTTTTGGCCTACCTATTAGTGGTTCATGTCCTAGGCATTACAATGGTGTTCGCATACCTTCGTATTGTGCCTAGTGCAAAGAAGGTGCTCGAGAGTAAAGGGCTCAACA
Source organism: Mesembryanthemum crystallinum (assembly GCA_030267885.1). NCBI lineage: Eukaryota > Viridiplantae > Streptophyta > Magnoliopsida > Caryophyllales > Aizoaceae > Mesembryanthemum > Mesembryanthemum crystallinum. The sequence continues at coordinate 32,154 of BSSO01000139.1, read as the reverse complement.
CACTCACATTCGCAATCTTCACCAGTGTCTCAACATTCTCAAGCTGTGGATTCGTTCCCACCAATGAAAACATGATCGTTTTCCGCCAAAATTCCGGCCTCCTCTTGATGCTAATCCCTCAAGTCCTCCTAGGAAACACATTGTATCCATCCTTCCTAAGATTATCAATTTGGTTATTAGGCAAATTTGCAAAGAAGGATGAGTCTAAGTATCTTATGACGAACACACGTGAGATTGGATATCACCACTTGCTGCCTAGTAAGCACTCAAAGTATGTGGTTATGACAGTTTTAGGGTTCATTTTGGGGCCACTAATATTGTTTTGCTCAATGGATTGGAATTTGCAAGGACTGAGTGACCTTAATGTCTACCAAAAATTAGTGGGGGCATTGTTTCAATGTGTGAACGCAAGACATACAGGTGAAACTATTGTTGATCTTTCTACTGTTGCCTCAGCTGTCTTGGTTGTTTTCGTCATAATAATGTTAGTCTTCTTCTCTCCGTTTCTCTGTTTTCCCCATCAAATGCAATTAATTTGCTATTCTAGTTGCATTATACATACATGTGCATGCACATGCAAATATATCTCTAGCTCTAAGCCTCTAACTAATGTACTTCTAAGCGTGTGTTCATTTCACCTTACTGAATTCCATTTCAACTTTTCAAGTCGTTTACTTCAATTCAATTCAGTTCAAGTCATTCAGGTCATTCAGTTCAGGCCATAGACTTTTTCTCTCACTAACTACTATTCATTCAGTTCAGTCAGGTCGTTCAGTTGAGTTATTTTCAGACAAACTGAATACACCCTAACTAATACAACATTGAATGAAGAAAAACATATTGAACAGACATACAAGTATAATAGTATAATATACTAAAATATTTGGAAATTCCAGATGTAACATTTTATAGTCCATCTAATACTACTCCTTGCATGATTCATGCAACAATGTCTTAACAAAATGATGATGAAAGAGAAGACAATGAAATCTTGTTTATAAATTCCATGACGACTACCTAACGACTCACAAATAATACATAATTATCTACATTTTTAATCAACTAACCAGAAATAAATGTCATCATGATAGCCCTTGCTTCTAGATTGTAAATTGATTAGTTTACATCTTTAGCTATTGGAGGAATTGATCTATAATGCTGATTCAAGAAGGAATAAAAAAAAAAAAAAAAAAAAAAAACGAAGTTGTTAGGAGTATTGTCCATCAAGAATGAGGTTCTAAGTTTAATTTTATCGGTCTTTAACAACCAAATTTTTTTAGCTAGTTGCATTTTGAAGCAACATGCATAATTTATGACCGTTTTCTCTTTACTTTTTCTTTTCCAAGATAACATGGAAGAACTAATTTATTTTTTTAATTAAATATTTGGTTACCAACTATTTGGGGTTTGATCCACACAGGTATCTTCCTCCATATACTTCTTTTTTGCCAACAAAATATGGAGAAGAAGAATATCCACTAATATACAACGGGGAGAAGAAGGGAATACTGATTTTGGAAAATGTCATATTGTCACAACTCTCCTATCTTGCCATCTTCATCGTCATAATTTGCATCACTGAGAGTAAAAAGATTAAAGAAGATCCCCTCAACTTTAATGTTCTCAACATTGTTGTTGAGGTGATCAGGTGCGTCGTCCAGATTTTTCGTTCTTTCTTTCTTTCCGGGGCTTTCCCCCTAGACATTAAACTCTTTTGGGCCGAAAGAGTAATACTCTTATACAACCGTCTAACGGTTAGATGGCCCAATACAAGGGCAATTTTTCACAATTTAAGGGCAATTTTAACGATTTAGGGGTGGGCTTTTACAACTAAGGATAATTTTATAAAATTACGAATAACTTGTAAAAAGTCACCCCTAAAGCGTTAGAAATCATCCCTAAATAGCGAAAAATCACCCCTGAATTGCATTGTCGAATGGTTAGACAAGTTTACCCAAGAATTTAATGATCACATTTTCAAGTTTGACAAAAGCTATAGTTTGAAACTTGCAGCTAGTTTTTTTAACTCTCAGCTATCAAACAGTTTGTGAAGCTACACCTACAGCTAATTTTGTGAAGCTACCATGCTATCCTATAGCTATTTTACTACCGTTTCATAGCAACTTTCAACTATTTTCTAATAATTTCTTTCCTGATTTAACATTTCACACCTAGCGCTACAACTAATGTTGCCAAACAATCAGTACAAACATATAATTCACCACTGAAAAGGTAACTTGCAGATGTGGAACACTCATGAATGATAAACGTATATCACACGCGTTTAAGCAACTAAATAAGAAGTAAATCAAGGATCCAGATTCCAGAACATATACATACTATTGTATACTTAAAAACTTGAGTTATGTTACTAATGAAAGTGCCTCTGATGAATTATGTGGCAGTGCATATGGGAACGTCGGGTTTTCAACAGGCTACAGCTGCTCAAGACAATTGAAACCAGAAGCAAATTGTGTAGATAAATTGTACGGATTTGTAGGAAAATGGAGTGATCAAGGCAAGATCATCCTTATTATAGTCATGTTCTTCGGAAGACTCAAGAAATTCAACATGGAAGGAGGCAAAGCTTGGAAACTCTTATAAATTAATTAGTCACAACCAGGAAAGGAAAAAAAACAAAAAAAAAACATACAAACACACATCAATTGATTACTGCAACTACAAATGTTGTAAAAAATTATTCCATGGTACCTCAAGTCGGAGGCGAGTTATACATAGTTTGCAGCAACCCTGTAAAGCTCTTACGTAGTACTTATATTATATGATGCGCCCTGACACAATAAAAACGAAGAAGAATTTTCGAGCATCCCCCCAAAAAAATAAAAAAAGAAAACCCAACTATACTCCCTCCATCCAGAAATAATTTTAGCAGACATCCATGAACATACGACATGTCTGCTAGACACAAGGCTGCCACCTTAAGATGGACAAAAGAACATAACAAAAATAAAAGGACATCGACGTTAAACAGAGAAATAGTATCCCTCTGAGACAAAGTAGAACCCAAAAAAATGCACCATCTTGAAGATGATCAAAAAACGAAAGCAGTATTGCACAAAAGAACATCAGCATAGCATGAACTGTACAAAAATCTAGTAATTAAAATCTGAATTGTAGATATGCTCCCCAAAAAGAATGCTCTTGATTATAAACTGCATTGGGGTAAATAAAATTCCAAAAAATATCATTAACAACCTCCTTCTGCAACAAAACCAGAATAAAGGCATAGTTCAGCAACCGAAGTCCATCACAGCCACGCTTACTTTCAGACGACATAAACAGAAAAAAAAAAAAAAAAAAAAACAAAATTAAGTTTATATATTTCTGAAGCCTAAAATCCTTACCATAATTTTTTATTTGTAATACTCCATATGCCATCCCATCTGGAATTAGTTTACAGTCACTGTGTACCAAGCGCAAGGTCATGCCAATTATCTCCATTAGTTACTTGAGTTTCGTCATCTGCCCATGAGTGCCAAATCACACATGGTTAGTTTTTCAAAGGAAAGAGAGACTGGCAAAAAGAAATGTCAAGATAAAATATGGTGAAGATAGCAGCCACAAAAACTCTATCATAAACAAAGAAGGTGACTTAAAAAAAACCAACTTGTGATTCTCAATTGAGAAATAAGGCTTGTCTTGGAAACAGGACGGATCGAAGTGTCAAGACTTCCAGAGTTATTATTAGATTTCATCGTCATTCCATTGCCCAGATCCCAGCCAACCAAAGAATCCAAGGAAAGTCATGTTAGGGGGTATGCATCTATCAATCGACACATAAATGCCCTCACAAGCCGATAACAAAATAAGCGTCACGCTATTCTTAATCATTGTAGAAAATACAATTAAATGTGTTGATATGTCACCAAAACTATGTTAGTTAAGTCCAGCTCAGTAAGGAGCTTGAAGATGGGTCTACATTCTGGTCAAGTTAGTCATCAAGAAGCTTGAAGATGGATCCACATTCTGCTGAAGTTAGTCATAACTATATCTCGAGGAAAAAGACGGCAAAGATCGAAAATTACCTAAGTAGGCCAATATTCAATTTGTGGCAATATTGAGCACCAAAGGTTAAAATCAAGTTCACAAGGGTATCAAATCAAGCTGAAATTCAGTTACTATTAAAAGCTAGAGGGATACAGACAATGATGAGAAAGAACGTAACCATATTCAGGAGCCTCCTCTAGCACTGAAACATGGGACATCAGAACTGTAACTGTCACTCTTTCTCCTGATAATATTGAGGAGCCCAACTGCAAATTTCAAAAGTCCAGCACGGCTTTTTATCATTGGTTATGGTCTATAGCCTATAGCTAGTAGCTGACTTGAGCAATGGGAAATGGCAATAACAGTAATCTAAATTGGTCAAATAGGATTACTTTAGCATGTACGCTAACTGATTTAGTCCTGAAACATCCCGACAGCTTGATGGCATGAAGCAACATGTTAGAGGATGTCCCTGTATTCACTCAGTAGTTCTATCAAAAAGGTAAAACATATTCCCCGATGAGGCCCTTCCAGACTTTCCATTTGTGTAATGAGCCGAGCTCTTATCCTTGCACTGAGATAGACACTGATGTAATAAGAAAGCTTCCCACATCAATAGATGCAGGTACTCAGATGCATAGCAGCAAGTACATAATATGACATGGGGCCTTTGGGATAAGCAATGTCATTCGACTCTAGAATCACCTGCTATCTACAGTACAAACATGAACTGACATGGGCCTTGAATAACTACTGTCCTTAGTCTAGATTCTCTAGAATAATATATTTCTTCTCCTGGTGCTATATAATCTACCTTGCTTGACTCTCCACTGCTGGATAACCGAGAATATTGGCCCATAGATTACAGGGGATGACAAGTTTACAGAATAACATTTATTAGGTCTTGTGTTAAATGAAAATTTAATAGTCTCGCTATCTCCCCACATAAACTGTTGCTCCACCATGGGGAACCCGCCAGGCGGATCCACCATCAACCATATTATGTGTTGAGTCTTTGTCAGAAAAGTGAGAGAAGCATAAGCAAACAAGCGGATAGGAGGAATCAAAATTGCCCGACAAGCCCCGCGTATTTCTCACTTATTTTCTTTGCAGATTAAAGTATTGACTTCACTAGAGCAACTTGCTAGAGGAGAGTTCCGAAATTGTCAATATGCTGCGGTGTATCAAGCATCAGGTCAGATCAATCTAGCAAAAACAGAGCTATTGTTTAGCAGAGCTGTCAGGGAGGAACAACGATGCCCTCCATCCACTCATGGGAGTAAAGGAAGTTGATAAAAAAGAAAAATACTTTGGGTTTGTACAATGGTGGTTCAGTCAAAGAAGGTCCCTTCTGACTCTCTCAAGGAGCAACTTTGGAATAAGTTAAAGGGGTAGAAGGAAAAGCTACTCTTTGGTACAAGAAAGGAGGTTCTTGTCAAGTCAATAACCCAAGAATCTCCAAAATATGCTGTCATGTTATCTCCTCCAGGGAGCTTTATGTGTGGAAATCAAGGCACTTACTAGTAACTTTTGATGGGGTCAAAATGAATCAGAAAGGCGTCTTCATTAAATGAGATGGGAGAGGATGTGTCTACCAAAAAAGATTGGGAGTTTCCTGAGATTTTGAAACTTTTTAGTGTTGCAATGCGCGCGCAACAAGTATGGAGAATTATGCAAAACCCAAACTCTACTTGTGCTGAACTCCTCAAAGCACGTTATTTTCCAAGAGGTACAATTTTGACAACTATGTCTAGTTCGCATAGTTTCACATAGAAAGCTTATACAGGGGACTTAACTGCAGAATCTGGGACTTAGGTGGAGTGTGGGTAATGACTTGTCAATCAATATTTGGGATGATCGACGATTGCTTAGACTAGCAACATTTCATCCAATTGTTCAAAGCTCTGTAATGGGGGACGATTATAAGGTGATCGATTGATTGGGAGCTATGAAGATGGAAATAGGAGGTTATCAAACGAGATTTTATATTGTGTGATGCTGAGTTGATTGTCAATATTCCCTTGATTTCTCAAAAGATTCATGACTAATAAGTTTGGCATTACACGAAAGATGGCACTTTATGGTTCAATCTGCATATCATTTGGAATTCCAGAGGACAAGCGAAGTTAAGGGTGAAGATGCCTCAACTTCAAACACCAAGTCGACTGGGGTGTAGAAGAATTGTGAATAAGTGGATNAAAAACGAAAAAAAAAAAAAAAGAATGATGTGTCCTGTTTTTTTGTGGCAAGAAAGAGGATATAGCCCACGAGCAAATTTGGAAAATTTGTGGTGGGATTATTTTACAAACAATGAAGGGGACTCTCACTTGGTTTGAATGGCTTCTATTGGGTGCAAAGGAGGACGAGATTACTGAATGGGCATTGCTGATATTTGGACGATTTGGAGAAATCGTAATAACTGCATATTTGAACGCAAACAGCGGATTCCTAGAGAGGTCATGCAATGGGCGCAACAGTTGGTAAACCATAAACTTCATTCATGGCAGCCGAATTGCCTAAGATGTTAGTAAGAGACTCGTGGACTAGCCCACCTACTAGTGAGTTTAAAAATAATTTCGATACTAGCGTGTTGCAGGGAGATACTCAGTTGGGAATGGTAGGACAGAATGACCAAGGCAATGTGTTGTTCTAGGCTCAAAAGGGGTAAAAATCCAGCAGCCAGCTTGTGAAGTAGAAGTGGCAGAAGGAGAGGGTGTTCAATTAGAAATTGAGATTCCCAAGGACTTGGGGTACAGAAATGTGATAGTTTAATCTGATTGTCAAGACTCTAGCCTTTGTGTCGAAATCACGGGGTCTACATGAATCCAAATGTCCGGCTGAGATGCTTGCAAAGGAATTGCGGCAGAAAGTGAGGGACTACGATACTATTCGTTGATCCTATGTGAGGCAGAGTTGGAAAGGGGTTGCAAGTGTTTGTTTTGTTTCTCGTTGTGTCGAAAACCTTCAAACTGGTTGTGTAACACTCTTAACACATGCCTCGCTGTTTAGTCAAACATATAGACAATTTAATATTCCTAATTATAGAAATCATGGTATCGGTTTCTGACGATGCCAGTACCCAAATTGCTACTATGTAAAGGGGTGTCCGGTACAATCAATATAATACCGACACGGCCCATACGGCCACTAAATGGCTGCTAAACAACTGAATCCAAAATTCAAGCTGCGAGAACCGTGATCTGAGAAGCTACACCCGTATCAGCCCGTGACGCTGAGACCGCAAAGCTACAAATACGTGCCGCATTTGCAGTAATATTTTTAACTCAACACTCAGTTTAGTTCAGTTTGAAGTTGTGCAATCTTCATGAATTTGACCGACAATCAACGGTGCAAGCCAACTACAGAGTCCACTTCGAGTATTATTTTTAACTCAACAGTCTCAAGTTAGGTTGGTCCGAATCGCAATGTGGATACACTCGTGTGAAGCGCAACGTGACGCGGCACCGCATGAGAAAGGACGGTGCAAAACGGGGCAGATAGGCAGGTTGGCGGCCGTAAGGGGGTGCACGGGTCAGCGCGGGGTGGCAAGGCAGTGGAAGGATGCGGGGGTTTGGAGTTTGCTACACAGCGCACGAGGTGCATGATGAGCAGCTAACCCCGCGAGGGCAAAGCGGCGGAGGGCAACGTGATGTGAAACAAAGCGCAAACATAAGACAACTTGATGCAACAGAGCACCATGCGACGCGGAGAAGCACGTCAAGTCACACTGAACGACACACACAGTGGGACGCGGGAAATGGGGGCGGTACAAGGCAGGGCACGGGGTGTGTGAAGCGAGGCGTGGAGAGGCAGGACACAGGGAGGCATAGCGTGGGGTGCAGGGAGGCAAGCGACAGGACACAAGGCGGTGCAACATGACAGCCGAGGGCGGGGCGCCGTGCCAAGGGGTCACCAGCTCACCACGACGTGCGAAGCAAAGGCAGGGCGGGGCAGGGAGGCGTGGTGCAACGCGACATGAGGCACACGGCACGTGGTGGCATTAGACGAGGTTTACTATATGTCAGTGTAATGGTTTAGGTTTAAAGTTAGGGTTTAGGGTTATGGGTTAAGGCTAGGGTCTAGGGATTTCAGGGGGTTTTTTTTTAACATTTCCATGTAAAACAAAGTAAGGGCGCAATAATAAGGGAGGGGGAATTGTGCCTCTTAACTACAACGCATAACTTATTGCATTCATAGATAGTTGACCTCTATAAAACTAACTAAAGCCACAAGTAATCTTACCCAAAAGCAAAACCAAGCCATTTCATCCAATATCAGGAGTAGTCAATTCAAAGTTGGAAAAAAAAAACCGAAACAAATTTACAACTAAGTAGCCCGGTATACTTGGTAGCATGAGTAGTTTTAACCTTGACATGAGAAAAATAAAATGTTGACAACATAAATGGTCCTCATGTAGCTGACACATTCATTGTAAAGCTAAAACACAATTACAAACTCAATTTAAGGTTTGAGAAGAATTCTTCCTGTTCCTCCTAAAAACAACCAAGCAGTGCATATGTGCCAAGGTAGGTGAGTAAAATGTACACAGCCGCAACCACAAAATGGGTATTGTGTAATAGTCACTTCTTCACAAGCCGAACATGAATAATAATCTACTACTACCCCAGCAACAACAATGCCAATGATGGATTCGGTGTTTAGCATAGTCTAGAGAGCTTAAAATATGAAAACCTCCAGGTCCTTACTCCTTCATGCTGAATTAGAGACTAATAAATGGTAAAGCTAGTATGTTTTGAAAAATTCACTCCAAACTGTGGCCAATGGGCAATGTAATTTGAACAAATATCTCAAAGCTCGAGTCACAGAGTTAGTGCATTAATAAATAATCATCCAGCAAATCCTCTGAAAGGGTGTAAACCTAGCGATAGGCAGTAAAGTTTCTTTGGCCATAGAATAACATTTGTCCTCATAACGTGGGAGAAGCCACCTAATGTGCATGCAAAAGACACCTTTAAAATGTCATCATTCTTCTCATACCAACATGATTGAGTTTGTTTGATATAGTGGTTGATCAAGTCAAATGATCATTGTGTAGACCCGTAGAGCTATAATTAATATACCCAGACTAACTTTATGTCAGCAAATATTTTCAAAGGTTCAATGGGATATGAAGCTAAATGAATACCTCGTGTTTATATAGTTCAACCAACTAGAGTATCCAGCACTAACTCAACCTCTCTTATTGCACTCCAAACAACTGCAGTGTTAGACAACGTGCCTTTTTCTATCAAGCTAAATTTGAGAACTTCTAGCAGTAGACACAAGATCATGCAAATAGTATGTCAAGGTATAACTTAAGTATACATGGAATCCAAATTGTTCATCAATTTATCCTACTTACTCATCTGTACAAACTCCATATATAATTTGATCTGACAAAAAGATACCAACAAGTAAATTTTAAAGGACAAAGCTTGCCATTGTGATCTAGTTCGCACAAAAAGCACATGACAATCACACTGCAAATCTTCGCAAGAAACACACAATAACATGTTCCCATAGAGAACCAACAAAGATAACTCCCTCCCAAAAGTAAAATCAGTCATAAAATATCACCATCACTTTTTCTTTTCTAAATCAGAAAGGGGCCAATTTTAAAGTACATTTTTCCCAGTTCATCCCTTCCAAACCGAAATATATCAACAGTTAGTAATAGAAAACGCTCAAAAATAGAAACCCAAACACACCCAAATTTTCCCAACTTGCAATTTACTCAAACATCCATCAAATCAGTTTAGAATTGAGAAATTTTTAAATTAAGATATATACATAATACTAGATGAACTAGCAAGAAACCCTTAATCAATGCTGATAAATCCCAAATTGGAGTGACTTACTAGGCTCATCAGCATCGTCTGTTCGAGCAACCACCACCGGTGGCAAAACAATTTCTGCAACCAAAATTCAGCAGAAAAATAAGAAATGAATATACAGGGAGAAAAGGAGCACAAAATTCAAGAAGAAAATTGAATTATCGATCGAATAAAGGGAGCGAGAAGCGAGGGCAGAGGAAGAGAGAATACCATCGTTAGGAAGAGTATCTCTCATCCACTCATCATCAACAATGTCGATCAAAACTCCTAAGCTCAACTCTGCCATTGTTTCTTTCTCTCTCTCCCTGATTTTGCAGGTATCGAATTCTAGAGAGACTGAGAAAGGTGCTGTTTCCGAAAATTTAAAACCCTGGGCTGGATTGGTGCAACGGTTTGAATTCAAATCCAATCCATTTGATTCAGATATATGGGTTTTTATAGTCGGATTCAATACATTGTTGTTGGATTTGTTTTCTTTTAATTGGGTCCATGTCCATTGGATACGGACTAATTCATTGAATTCTGATTTAGGTCGGATGTTTTGACCTGATTGAAGGATTCAAATCAAATTCGTATCGGGTGTCAGCTCTAGTATTTACTCGACTGCCATAAACCTCTAGGTTGCAAGAGGTTTATATTCTCATAGTACATGATCAATATAAAAGTCGTTTATTTATAAACCTCTATCTCCTTGTGCTATGAGTTTGTCATATTGGATGTGAGATTTTTCGTAACAATTTTTTCTGTTCACTAAACTATTCAAAAATTATTGCATTGTATATGCTCTTGTTCTAAGGCTATTGCAATTCATCTTTTATCATTTCCTTTTCTCTTCGATTCTACAACTATGTATTCAGTTCTAGTTTGCACAATAAATTTTCAGTGCAATATTAATCCATTTGAAAAGAACATAGTTCAACTCCCACCCCCTCACTATACTTTTTACTTTCTAAGTGGCGCATATAATCATGGTAATGTTCTATTGCTAACTCCCTACTCCTAAAATATGCTTGATTTCAAGTTTCTTTCTGTCAATGTCTCATTGGGTCATTGAATCGGTGATAGTCTCAAAAGTGGCATGTGCACGTCCATACTTTGCTCACTTGCTCTCATGTTGACTATTTAATGGATCACACTGTAGTGATTCGTGATTCAACAACTTAATCCTGCTTTGTTTTTGCTCAATTATTGCAAACTATGTTGTCCTTATTTGACCCCATATATGACCATCATATAGTGATGAGTCAATTTTGAAGAACCACTTTGATTGGGTTTGTATACCTGTTTTTGTAATTTAGGGGAGGAGTGAGTTTGAGCATGCCTTTGTTTGTGACACTCCTCCTAATGCATTTATTGATAAAGTTGTTGAATGTGACGCTTTTGCCTACTTGTGTGATTGGTCATTGTTATACTGTCATCGTCACCAGCTATAACTCTGATCATGTTGTATAACACATAGTTTACATGACTATCACTAAGTTTTACAATTGCCATGTAGTCCATATTTTGTCTCTAATTTTTGAATTCCTACGTCTATCAAGGCACTCTGATGTCGCAATCTCTCTTAATCACAACATATATTTATTTGGGCTGATATTTATTAGCAATAGTTTGGTTACAGTGATTATGATTAGACTAGTAATCCTTTTATTCATCACTTTTTCGACCGGTTATTTAGTAAAGCCCAAATAATTGTCAATTGGTAGATTAAAAAGCAACTTGCTTTAGCATGCTATTTAGTTGATGTCAAATATTGCTTCATGGTACTTCATACATGTGAGCTTTATTTCATGCGTAAAGTCATTATTTGCCTCTCTTTGAGTGTTCCATATGTAACAACCTATACGCTCCTTTTGCGACAATCAAGCAAGGTGCAATTCATATAACTCATAATCAAGTGTTTCATGAGCGAATGAAGCATATTGAGATTAGTTATCACTACGTTCATGAGCAATATAATGCTAGCAGACAAAGTTACTACTTCAAATGTTCGTTCCTTCAACCAATATTTGATATATCACCAAACGTTGGGTTATCAACATTTCAAGTTATCTTGCTTGGCATATAGCATTCAAAATTATCATATTTCAACTTGGGTGGAGTTATTAGATATTTGTGGATTATAGATATTTAGAAATATGAAAATACTGTATATCACACACTCATATTTGGGCGCATAATACTCCCTCCGTTCTTAAAACAAAGTTACGCTTTGTTTTAAGAACGGAGGGAGTAGTTTTCTGTAATATTTAGATCTTGTGTGGGAAGTTTTCTAACCTTGTATATTTATAGTCATGTACTCGTGTAAACTTCGTACTTGTGTAAGTTTCGAATAGTGAGATAAGTTAGAAATTAGTCCCCATGTAACTTGTCTTATATTTGCTTAATTGTTGTGAAATGGGCTCGCCCTTGTTTCAGAACTCCAAAAGAATGACCATCACATCATCAAGTGATGAATGTGCGTTGAATATATAATACTGTAATTCATACACTACCATATCTGTCTGATTGCCTTCACAGTGCTCGCGATATTATGTTCAAATTGCATATTGTACTGATGTCGATGGTAAAGACTTCGCCTCATAGTGGAATTGTCCATTAGCTATAGCTTTGTCCATGTAATTGGTTTTGTTCTTTTGCACAAGTTTGGTCGTATCCAAGACATTCAATTAGGCTTCTAAGTTCTTAGATCTTTTAACATATTGGATGACTCGCTAAGTGGCTGGGGATTGATTAGATCAAATATGTGGTTAGTTCGGATCCTGACCTTGGCCAATTTTGTTCCGGTATTATCTATGTTTTCAATGTCATCACATTCAATCGATTCTAATTATTTGGATCCACTCATAGCCACCTCAGCATGTATATCTTTACTTCTTCATATATGCAACTCTACTATAGTGTCAACCTTATTCACTTACTATTTACTCAGTGTGATGATAACAATTGTATGTTGGGTTCTAACTTCATTTCATTGTTCCTGTAAGGAATTAAATTGAACTGAATAATAATACTTCCTCCGTCCCTCAGTTACCTTAATAAACCATGCAAAATCAAGTCCCCTACTTACCTTAACAAATCAATATTTTTCACATATCCTTATTTAGGGCATCCACAGTGGTAGAGACTTTTAAGATTTTCAAGACTAGCCACATCAGCATTTTCCTCACTAAAACCCAACTTAAGACTTTTTAGAATTTGCACCACAATGGTTTAGACTCTTAAGATTCTTCAGACTTTGTTATTTTATATGGGGCCCAGCAATAAATTAATAATTTCAGCATATTTAATCTTCAATTGATTTAATAAATGATGATGTGGGGCCCACATAATAGTCTTAAGTGGAGTCTTGGGATCTCAAGACTCTATTTAAGATCTTAAATTAAAAAACCAACCACAATGGTTTAAAACTCTTAAGACTCTCAAAAATCACAAAATTTAAAACCCTAAAGACTACCATTGTGGATGCCCTTATTCACCCTTCCACTATCTCTTCAATCCAATTTAAAATTATAATTTCTCTCTCCAATGACTATCTCTTTTCAAATTTTTTTCCTCTCTCACACCCCACTACATATTATTTTAATGTATCATAATAAGGGCAAAAAAGACAAAATTTACAATTCTTAAATCCCTCATAAATAGTGGTTTGTCAAGAAAAGTTGGGGATAGAGGGAGTATATAACTTATAAATAAGTTACTATACAAAACTAAATTAGATTGAAATGAACACATTGAAGTGACCGATAATTCCTCCAACTCGAAGCCATAAATCATTGTTCATATACTCCAAACACTGGTAATAATTCAAAATCATTGATGAACTTTTCAATATGTGGACCCAAAAAAAAAAAAAAAAAAAAAAATTGTTCTATTATCATTAGCTAAAAGTTAAAAAAAAAATACTATCTCTCTCCTCTCCCTACAACTATGTAACTTGAGCTGCTGCTGGGGTGGTGGAGCTAGACTGAGAAATCCAAGCCATCCACCTCGAAACAGCCCCGTTTTTTATGTATTGTCTCTCTCTTTCTCTCTCCTCTCTCCTACTCCCTCCTCTTCCTCCTCCTCCTTCACCCTCAGGTAATCTACTCAACCCTGTAATTTCCGACACGCTTCTCTCATTTATTACGTTTCTGCCATTAATCCCCTGCAACCGCACCCTACGCTGATTCCCCTGCACCTTCGCGCAATTTGATGTTGTTGATGATGATGAAGATCGACGGCTCTCGTTGATTAGCATTTGTGACCGTAGATAGAACAGATCCGACGGCTGTACGTCGCTCCATCTCTGGTGGGGCCCAACGGGATCGGTCGAGATTATTATCCGGTGCTTCCTCATCGTCTTTTCTGACGTGGCTTTATCTACGGTGCTCATTAACAGCCCGTCTTTCCGATGGACGGCTGAGATTACATTGTGGTGGGTCCCAACAGAGCTGACGTCACACGATCGCCGACACGACGCCGCTTTAGCGTTGAAAGAGCTAACAGCGCCTCTCTCTCCGGCAGACGAGTGACGCCCCGAGACCCGGTGAGTTGACTCAGCAGGCAAACTCGGGTTATCCGGTTCGGGCTCCACCGGGTACCGGTCCACTAAGAGGATATCCTCCGGGTCGACCCGAAACCGGCAGAGGGGACACGTGGAGTGAGCATCGAGCCACGTGTCGATACACTCCACGTGGAAGGCGTGCTTGCACTTGGGCAATAACCGGAGCACCTCAGCCGGTTCGAACCGGCTCAAACAAACCGCACACTCTAAACCTTCCTTTTGACCCCTCAACGAACCGAACCGGAAAACCGGCAATGACTCAATCACGACCGGGTCGATCCCGGAGTTTTTCCTCCCCGACACGGGTAAGCCCCTCCCGTGGTAGTAATAATACCCGACCGTGTCACCGTTTCTCTCTCCTCCTCGGGACGACGCCGTTCCCTTGCAGTGCTTGGCGTACATTAGGAGCAAGAAAGTGACGGAGAAAAGCGTCGTAAGAATCCCGACGATCACCGCAATGCTTGGCTTGAAGGGCGTGTAAGCCGCTCTCTGAAACGGCGGCTCTGCCACAACCGGCGGCGGCGGCGGTTCTCCGGTGGAAGTTTCCGGCGGCGGTGAGAGGGGGCGGGAGGTGGCGAAAGTGTTGGCCAACAATGGCGTTAGTACTACAATGAGTAACCATATTATGATTAAGTTCATTGTATTAATTAATAGCCGCCATAGATGATGGAGAGCTTGGATTTGAGGGGAAGCAAGAGGAGAGAGAAAATGGGCAGTACCACCATTTTTGAAGAGATGAGTGGAGTTTGTTTGAGGAGAGAGAGAGGAGAGAGATGGGGGATGAGGGGGATGGGAGAGTGTAGTTATAAAAGAATGGGGTTAATGGGGGGAAAAGAATGGTGACAAGAAGGTTGATATTTGATGAGAGAGTAACATTGATTGTCTGGGGAATGTTCTAAATGGCAACAAGATTGTTGAGGTTTTTTTAAAAATAAAATAAAATAAAATAAAATAAAATAAAAATGAAGTGAGTGGTAAGTTACAAAAGGGAGGGGGAACCGTACAGCTAGCACTTGCAAAGTGCCAAAGTGCAAGGGTTTGTGCGCTTGTTTTTGAGGGTACTTGTTTTTTTGCAGTCGGTATTTGATCCAATCATCTGGTTATTGTAATTTGTGAGATAGTTAAGTTGTTGATTTAATCTGAACTGAATTGACTGAAACCTGATCTGAATTGACCTGAATCTAAATGAATAATAATCTGTTAGAAAAAAAAGTTAAATTTGATTGAGGAACACTAGTAATATGTGAAAGAATAAGTGACCAAGTGTTTATAAAATTGAGGAGGTTTCCATCTAAAATTAATTGGCAATCGGTGAATAACTCCTTAGTTATGGATACTTGAAGGCTCTCTTATTTTACCAACATGGGATGTTCCATTTAACGAATTTTTTTGGTATATATATTGGGTTTGAAATTGAGTAGAGTATTTTGGAGGGATGATGGTAGCTAGCTAATTGAATTAATTGAAGTATTGATTCTCCTAGTAACTGAGACATTAGGTTGTTGTTTGGCAATGCAACAAATATAGAAGGGTGGTAATGTGAATGAAAGAGAAGAAAAAGGACAAGGAAGAAAAGGACAAAGAGGATCAAAACACAACACAACACAACACAACACAAACCCTTTTTAGTTTTGGCCAGAAACGAAGACAGTACCACTATCCACTATGCTACTATGTTTTGTTTGTTTTGCTTTTTACAGGTGACATGCCATGAGAGAGAAATAGGAAAATAAGGGAGAGAAAAATTAAGAGAAAACCAAACAGGCCGGGCATGAGAAATACTGGAGTAGTAATTAGCAAGAAGTTGATGAGAGAGAAAAATGACGCCATTGAAAAGGGAGTGGGTGGTTGGGGAGGAATTAACGGCCTTGTCGTGATTTGAAAGGGGCAGCATTATATCCGTGAATCCGATCGAGATGCATTTACGACGTCGTCTGTGGTGTCTGTGTGTCTTTACTGGCACTACTGGCAGAGTAATGATTTTACGTCCATATTAAGGGAGCTGAGCTGCTGCTGCTGCTGCTGCTGCTGCTATAGAGTACTCCATATGTCTTCACGTAAATAAATGATCTCAAATTTGGAGAGAGAGAGAGAGAGAAGTGAACAATAGTACTGTAACACCACTCTTCAATTGGGCCTCCTGTAACTTAGCTTCTGCATTATACTACTCCTACTACTCTATGATGTAGGCCTGATTTTTAAATGGACAGCCGACAACGGCTAAGACTTGGTACCTAAAGAGTTTAAGAGTTTTCAATGTATCTAAATTAGTATTGAATGATATAAATTGAATACTCGACTCTATTAAATGAATAGTAATATGTGAGAGAAAATATATATAGTTTGAACTGAACTGAGTTGAACGACTTGAAACGGGATTTGATAACAATGAAATTAGCACACCCTTAGATTTCACGAGTAATTGGTTGTTTTTTTATTGGGTGTATTTACTATTTTGGGCAACAGGTAATATTAAGTGTTTTTGAAAATAAAAATGTATTCTTCTAAAAATCCATCCAATCAAACATTTCTATGAACACTTTTTTAAATCTGCGAACTTTGTCAAACAAGCCAAAATGTAAAAAAACTTGTGAAGAAATAATGGTGTGTAAGAGTCTTAATTCTTATGCATTAATGAATAAGGTCATGTTTTGCAATTCTACGAGGTTGTACATTTATGTCCTAGGCATGGACATGGGAAGATTGCCCCTCCACAAGGGGCGGCATGGACTTAGTCCTTGGATAGTTGTTGACATCATTATCCTAAACAAGCTTTGCCCAAGCACAAAAGCACCTAGTATCGATCGCGGATGGTTCGTGATTGGGGTGTCTGGTAAAGTATGAAATGTGTAAGACACTAAACGGTTCTCTTACCTTTGAAGACATGTCAAAACTACTGGTGACAATAAAAGGTGTTGATGCTTTTGTGTGGGCTAAGACCCTAGTATAAAAGTTATGAACATTCGATGTTTTCTTCATCAGAGGCATGATAACTCATAAGACTTTTAGGGATAGCTATTTGGCAACTCAACTACACCTTAGGTAAACCTTATACAATAACGATTTTGGTTGTTGTTGATTAGGTCACAAGGAGTTAGGGGTATAATGGAGGCAACCTTATGTAAGGGACCCAATAATTTAAATAATGGGACAAAGTGGTTCGTGACAACAACGAGACTGAGCTAAGCGAAGCATTATCCGAACAAGCCCATAGCTCACCCAATGCAAATCGAGCCGGGCAACATACATTGAGTTAGGCCAAGTCCTTGTGGAGCTCAACTCAAGTAGGCCCTAGTCATCCTAGCGGAAGGATAAGTAGTGTCTGAGGGCTACCGAAAGGATTGCAAGTTACACATTTATCTGTAGGCACGCGCATGAATAAATATAACCATTAACCACTACGCACAAATTAACACATAGCAAGAAATACGTCTAGTGAGCGTAAAAACAATGACAATTATGAATGAGTGAACAAGCACGTAATAATAGCACACATAATTGTTGTAGAAATTACTAGTCCATGAATTCCACACGTGGTATGGTATTTCATGCAACTATTTATTTCTATTATAATACAAAATCTTATTGCTAATATTCGCACACACATAAAAGTTTATCATTTGAAATAGTGTTCACAAACTCGGACAGCAAATCACAAAACAATTTGAACATGACAATAAGTTATGCAAAGAAACTCGTACACGACACTGTCATTCCGAAACTGACATTAAATAAAGCACAAACAAAATCCACGGGCTCGGGTATTCTACAAATTTATTCGTGTAGGTGCTCCCCAGGTGGTTTGAACCCTTAATCTGGTGTATAAGCTAAAGCTTGTATACCAGTGGGTCAATTGGGTAAAATTTATGCCATTTTAATTATCAATATTTTTGGGAATAACTCTATGGTAAAATTTATCCCATTTTAATTATCAATATTTTTGGGAAAAACTCCATACCAAACGGATATGGAGGTAGCATTACTCCCGATATAGAAACATAATCGGTGGCTCGAAAGGAGAGAAATTTTGAAAGATGATGAGTATTTTATTGACTGCGATATCAACCTATCCCAGTAGCAAAGCCAGCCATCTTCAACTCCAGTCACCTAACAGTTACTACAATTCTCTCTCATCTTCAAATTATTCCCGCCTCATTTTACAATATTGCAGTAATTTTCGTCACTCTTCTCAGAAATTCGGCGCTTTACCCAGCAAAAGTGCAAGGTTAGCTGCAATTTCTTTAGATAATCGATTTTATTCTTCTTTTGTTGTTTAATCAGAAATGGAAATTTGATTTTGTGGGTGTTGATTGGCATTGTTTGTTAGGGTTTGGAGAGAGAATTTACTCAATAATAATTTATCATGTTCTAAGTTATTTGCAATGAATTGTTTGTTTGTTTGTATTGATACTAATTCCCACTATAAACTGTGATGATTAGGCAACAATTTAGTGATATTTGTTTGGTGCGGCGACAATATGTGATTTAGGCAAATGGGGAATTTTTAAATGGTGTGAGAATATTTGTTTTAGAGTTTGTGAAGGATATGGGTGTAAAGGAAGCCCATCAAAGATAATGTAGTTTCACTGATTGAATGGTGGGTCATCAAATACAAGATTTAGGGGATTTGCCTTGCAAGATGCTCTGTGACAACAGTTATGGGATGTGTTTGTTTAACAGAAAAGGAAAAAAATATGGATATTAAAATACAAGGGGGTCAGTTATTGAAGCTAGACATGAAGATTAGACTAGGAACGCTTTGGCTAAGCTTTTCTGAAGTAGGTCTTTATACAAAAGGAGTCTGGTGTAGATTGTAGTATACTATAATGTTATAACAGCAGCAGCAATAATCCAGGGCGGTATCTAGGGTGGTTAAGGTGTATGCAACGTTACCATTTGATCCAAAAATATACGAGTACAACTTATGAGTTATGACACTTTTGCAGCATTGAAACAAAATGGCTATGTGTAATGTACTGCTATACAGTACATTAGTTGCTACTAAAGGGATTTTTATATGATCTTTTGAATGGCAAGCCATTGTCTTGTCGACTGGTTTAATATAGCTGTATACCATGTTTTGATGGATTTATTCAGGAGGTTGAGGATCAATTGTAATAATAGTGTATGGCTTCCCTTCAGGGCCTTTTTGAAATCGATGTCTTTGTGGTTCCCTGGTAATCCTTCGAGATGGGCTTCTTGGATCATCTCCATATACTTGTTTGCCCTTAGTCCTGTAGCAAATGCGCATGAGAATGCACCATTTCCGAGTACATATGCTTGTGAAGATGTCCAAAGTTATTATGCTAGCACAGATCATCTTGGTGGTGAAGCATTGAGTAGAAAGTTGAATTCCATCATTGCTGGGCATCACTCATTGTCATACAAAGAGGTGCTTCTCTGCTTGTGTGTGTGTGTCTGTGTGCATATTGATTTGTGTGTGTGTGTCTGTGTGCATATTGATTTGTGTGTGTGTGAATATTTTGAAGAAAATTTTCCTTGACCTTAGTAGTCAAAGCTACAGATACTCCTATGATGCCCTGTGAAGCTGAAGTATTGGTCTAGTAGCAGGTCTGGGATGCTCTTAAGATTCTTGATGCTGCTGATATAAATCAACCAGAAGCGTCATCTGGCATGTATGTTCCAGGCACATACCTTGGTGCATATTATACTGCTGTTGTATGCATTGTATATAAAACCAAATGACAATGATTCTGGATTTTCTTGTACAGAGTTGAAATATACTCAGCAAGAATTGTTCCGAAGAGTCTAGCAGGAAAACCTGAAGGCTGGAACAGTAAGTGATTTGCCTGAATGTTTCCATAAATAATCTGTTGTTTTCATAACTCATTTGTACGTGATACATAACAAATGTTAAATGAAAGATCTCATCTATCGTTGGCTGATTGTGTCGACCATCAACCTAGTTCATAGGGCTGAAGGCTTCAGCGAATTGCTGGTCTGGTTTGCGATATGATCTGCTTCCACAGATTTTTCATGATAGCATGAAACTTCCCACATCTTCGACCTAATGTTATATGCAACATCTCAAACCAAGTTGACTGATAAACCATCGCAAATGGCTTGCATGTTTATCTAAAGTCTAGCTGTTTAATTTCACCTTAAACCAAACCAAATACATGGTCCATTTTAAAATGTTTGGGGAAGGCCACAAGCTACCTATCTTCCATTTTTGGGCACCACTAGGATGCCCGCCAGCATCTGCTCTACCGTCTCGAAGCCACCAGGCACCAGACCACCTGCTAGTCACTATAGGCATCTTTTAAATGAACCAGCGTATGCTGTGATCTAATTTCGTTACTATTCTTGCAGTTTCGATTCATTCACAGAAGACACCCAAACATATAATTGCTAGGGCCTACCTTTTAGCCTTTTGGTATTAGGGGCTACTGTTTTAAGGGAGCACAAAATTTTTAGGCTGTCTAAGGAATTCACTCCATTTGAGGTTTTCTGTGCAATCTTCTATTCCAGATCTAGGTTCAGCTGTGCTTTATTTTTTCACATTGATGACTTTACTAATAGCATAATTTCATGCCTGATTAGAGAAGTCAAGTTTGGCCTTATCTTTAACATACTGTTTATAAGAGAATGGATACGGACTACTTATTTGGTATCATGAAAGGAGAAAAATGATCCTCACGTGCGTTTGGTACCATTTTGCTAGCAAACACCGGTAAAATTGCCATCCAAAGAGCACTACCTTATGGAGGATGATCATGACATAGATTGCATATAGTTATAACCACTAGTGTAGCAATAGGGAACACTTTCTAAAATGTCAATGGAGGATCTGATGATAGTCTCACTATGCATATTTGTCAATGTGACTTTTCACCCAGAACATACGTTTAGGTATTTTCATTATCTTGTTTGGAGATTAGGAAATGATGACACAATTGTTGTTTATGTTGCATAGAAACAAAAACAGAAACAAAAATGGTTAAATGGGAAATGTCACCTTCATCATTTCCCAAAAAAACTAGGAAACATAAGATTAGAGATGCAAAAAAGAGAAAAGCCTTAAATTATGTCAACTATCATAATGAATAGTATACATGAATTGGTTTTAAGAGTTAACTTGGGCAATATTTGAAGAGATTTAGACTACAAGTAATTTCGTGATTATAAAGCTCTATAAGAGGAAAATTGCCGTTCATTAGAGGTTTTTCATGAGTTTCCCTAGACGTGACACTTGACCTTCTTTAGAGTTTCCGTGCATTAAAGGTGTCCTCATAGTAACCTTTTCTTTTTCCGTGTGTCAGTGCACTAAAATCAATACAGAAGATGTTCTAGATGTACATAACAACATAGTGAGTTCCCGGATTTGCTTTTTCTTGTTCTCCTCTCTGCGTAACATACACTAATTTTATAAATACCAATATTTCTATTTTTCAGCACTGTTGTGCTGAACCTGAGATAGGGTTTGTCAAACTGGCTGTACATGCATTGATAGTCCTTATTTGTCTATGTATTTTTCAGGAGAACATCTCTGGCCTCGTTCTTATGGGCTGACTCATCGTCCATCCATAACTGATTTGCATAATATACGTCCAGCCGATGTCAATGGTAAGATAGTTCTGCTCTAGCCATTCATGCAGAAAATTTCTCTTGAATGAGCTCTTTATGCGTTGTGTTTGTAAATTCATGTTAAAGTAAATTCATCGAGGGGCAACAAGTATTTTGGAGAATGCCGTGTTGGTTCAACAAACTGTAAGAAGCCTGCAAATAAGGAAGCAGCTTCTGACACAGAAACAGATATGCACATATGGGCACCACCTCGCCAGGTACGTCCATGAGCCTTTGTACTGGGGAGCACTGATGCTTATGAAGAGTAGTTCAACGTTTTACTTTTGTTTTGGCGATTTATCACAGTAAATAATGTCAAGCCCTACTAAGAATAACAATGATAATGGGAAGCATCGGAGCTTTCAACATAGTTTCATTATCTGGATATCTATTTTTTTTTTTTTTTTTTTTAATGTATTACTTTGTAAATTGTAATAGATCTTATTTAAGACTTGTGATTCTTTACTCCGCATATCATTATCCTACTGAATTCATGACTCAGAAGACATAAGATTAAAACTTGGGTGATTTTAGATTATTGTTCAACGACTTCAGGTTAGAGGAGATGTCGCAAGGGCATTGATGTACATGGCTGTTCGATATGGATTTCATCAACATGGTGAAGGTCCTGTTCTTCACCTTTCAGATTCTCCGGACATGGGTAGGTGAAATTGTGAATTTAAACAGGGATAAGATGAGCAGGAGTTGTTTTCTGGATTTATAGAATAAATGGAATTGCCTGAGAAATGGTGAGGGGGATAGATTTTTTCTCGAAAAAGTTATTTGAAAACTTGGACATCTCTGCAGAGCTCTGATGATTTTGTTTTGTTTCTGTTACTGTCTTTGGTAATTTGTAAAGGCGAAGAGCAGTTTTATGTGACAGGAATGTGCCATTTCTATTCCCATGTCTTGTTGCTGCTCTCCGCCTTCACTAATAAGGAATTACCAAATTTGGTAACAGAAAACAATGAAGAAAGGGTGGAATGTATTGTTTATTTTTGTGGCCGTATACTTCTGTGCTTATATGTTACTTCTAAGTTTATGTCTCTTATTGCTTTGTTTGAAAAGTTCTCTCTTTTTACCTCTGTCAACAAACAAATGAATGCTTGGCTCGTCACTCTGTCTCTTCTTTTTCTTGCAGTGAAGAGGGAGATGGGACTTCTCTCAAATTTGTTGAAATGGAATGAGTTGGATCCTCCGTCCAGAGAAGAAAATACAAGAAATGAAAGAATATGTATGCTTTACCAGCACAATAGAAATCCATTTGTAGATCATCCGGAATATGCCAACCTAATCTGGAGACAAGCAACTTCAAGCTACTAGAGTATTCATATGCCTCGAAGCATACGAATTGTTGATAACCGTTTACAATGGTACTAAACACCATGAGGTATGTAACTCAGACAAGGATCATGTTATATTGCATGGCTGCAATAGTTGTCGGTAACAATGATATGTACCCTTTTTCTCGAGGGCATATTCTTTAACTACTTGTGCTTAATCCCTATTTCCGTCTAACAGTCCTTTCATTTTGCAATTTTTTTTGCCCAGATAGTTCCTTTTTGCCTCTTTGCACAATCTAGCTGAATATATTGATTTTTAACTTGACTTCAATGCCATCTAACTGTCTAAGCCTCACCTTTTCTTTTGGATATTACTGTTCTTTCTGGCCTCCTCCCTTTCCGTTCTCTTTTCCTTGTATTCTGTCTCCTCTCGACGAACCTAAGAGTGTGTTAATGTATGAATTGAAGCTGTTAGATTGCTCACTTCTGACAGTGCAGTTGCCACAGTAGGAAGATGAATAAATGTCAGCTTGGATCATGAAGGCCCATTGCGTCTTAATTCTCAAGCATGTATTACAATTCAGAACAGCAAATTTTGTACAGGATTTACAGTTGATATATTTACAAGTCTTCTTGGAAACTTTATGAAATTTCAACAGTATTTAAACTATATCTTCTGAAAGCTTCTGTACTTGATGTTAACATTCTGTTCTTGATTTTCTGAAAGCTTGGCTGGTTGAAACTTGCCTGCAAAACTTATCACTTCTCAGCTAACGGTTGTCAAAACTTGAAGCTCGAAAATTGTAAATCCTTGTTTTGCATCTGGATGAGTGTTGATGGAAGTCTTTGTTACTTATTTGCTTTTCATTAGGATGTGTGACTTCTTTTTTTAATCAGAGTTTTGACCACCCATCATAACCAGTGTTCAGAATTGGGAAAAAGTTTGCACGTAACTGGGCACACGGGGATCTAGGCCTAGAAATGACCTAACAAGTTGGGCTAGATAAGGACTAGAATGGCCATCAAAAACCTGACTGCACACAGAAGAATCTGAAGATACTTCAGCAGTGGAGAGTTTTGTCTCTCAACTGTGAGGTGGAGTGTTAGATTTCATTTCGGTTTTTGTGTCTCCTGTAAAGTCTACCCTACACAAGTCCAAAAGTAGTTGCTTAAGTTAGATACACATGTGTTATGCACTTAATCTCGTTTCATATCAGTTTTTGTGTCTCCTATAAAACCCTACCTTACACAAGCTCAAAAGTAGTCATTGAGTTAGATCCACATGGGTCATCACTCCAACACCGATGGCGGTAAACATATCACCTATTTATTGGAGCTCAAAATCAAAACTGTTGAGAAACGCTTCGAAAGGTAACAAAATCAACCGATGTTAAATGATGGAGTATAATTCAAGATTTAGAAATATAATATTTTAATTAAAAATCAAATGAATAAGTCATGAAATATATCTTTTCATGAGAAGGTTTGGGAAGAGAGAAATATATCTTTTTATTTTTGTTACCTTTTCCAAACCACGGTAATTATAAGAGGATGCACATTCAATTTTTACTCCTGAGAGCATCCTATAACCATTAATGATTGATAGTTTACTCTTTCGAGAGTTTCACCCTAGGTTCAAGGCTTCATGTGCTTTAAGCCACGCCAATTCGAAATAGCCATGTGAGTTGCGGATTACCAAATACCAAGCGTCAATTTCAATTGAAAACGGATGGAGTATTTCAATGGTCCATGACGCCCGGAGACACTTTTATCGTATAAGAAAATACCTAGTGTATATCAGTGTATGCACAATTCCTCGAAGAAAGAGGGGAAAAAAAGAGAGAAAAAAAGTAAGGATGAGGTAAAAAAGAGGGGGAAATAAAGTTATTTTTGGGCTAGTGAGTTGGACTCACCGAGTCATCCCACCTCACATCGCCTCCCTTTTTGTTATACATCATCTCTTTCTCTCTCCTCTAGGGTTTTCACTTTGAACGCCCGCTCAAATTTCTCCTCTCTCTCTCTCTCTCTCTCCACAGCACCTTCATCAATGGAGATAGACGAAGCATCAGCAGCACCATGCCGCAAGCTCATAAAATCCCTGGCTTCCTGCAACGCCTCAATTCGATCCAAATCCCTAAAAACCCTACTCACATGGCTTCCAACCCAAACCCTAATTTCCGACGACGACATGAAAAAGCTTTGGAAATCTCTCTTCTACTGCATGTGGCATTGCGACAAGTTCGAAAACCAATCTAATCTCATCAATCGTCTCTCCTCTCTCCTCCCTTCTCTCTCTCCGTCCGTTTCTCTCTCCTACTTCGCCCACTTCCTCGTCACAATGCGTAGGGAGTGGGTCGGCATCGACCATCTCAGGTTAGACAAGTTCTATCTCTTGATTCGCTTTTTTGTGAGGAATTTGTTTGTTTTGTTGAAGAAAATGAATTGGGATTTGGGTGTTGTTGAGGGTTTTGTTGGGGTTTTGGAGAAACGGGCATTTTTCGTTGATGATGAGGGGTTGGGAAATGGGGTTACTTATCATGTTGTTTCGATTTTTTGTGATGAGATTAAGCCGTTTTTGCCGTTGAGTTTGGAGGTGTTGAATTTGGTGTTTAGGCCCTTTGTGGATGTTCTTGGTAGGAGTGATAATAAGTTGTTGGTGGGTAAAGTTAAGAGTCATGTGTTTGAGTATTTGATTAAGAATGGAAGGGGTTTGTTGGAGGTTAAGAAATCGGGTGGGGAGGTTGATGAGAAGGATGAAGTGGTGTTGTTTGGTATGGTGGCGTTGGGTATGGGGTTCTCGACGAGGTTTTATGAATTGGGTTCGGCTCCAGAATGTGTTCAAGGGAATAGGAAGATTTTGTTTGCTTTACATGAGGAGTTTTCGAAGTTGGACAAGGATAAGGCTTCGCTTGGGATAAATGTTACGCTTCCTGAGGTTGTCGAGGGTCAGAACGATGAGGAAGTGCCTCAGTTGAACGCTAATGGTGAGAAAATGGATGAGGACTCGAAGGTTGAGCTGTCTAAGGAGAATGGTGAGTCTAAACCGTCATCTAAGGCCTCGTCTAAAGCATGCAAAGATAAGAAGTCCAAGAAGAAGAAAAAGAAGAAGAATGTGGTTACTAATGATGCTGGAGTGAGCAATGACAGTAATAATGGTGATGCTGAAATGGTTAGCTCAATTGATGATGCTAGCTTGAATACAGAAGTAGAAGACGGTGTCAATGAGATAGAACTTAACGAGACTTCGATTTCAAATCTCCAAAAGCAGTTTGAAAAGATTGCTGCTGAGTCTGGATTAGATGGTGATGGTGTGAGTGCACTCGAATCTCCTCCAACCGTTCAAGTGAATGGTAAGGTGAAGAAACGCAAGAGATCAAAGTCTGTGGTTACTGCTGAAACAGGTGACAAAGAAGATGTGAAAGAAGAAGCTGAACCGAATACGGAGGGAAAGAGTGTTAAGAGAGTTAGATTTTCCATGAAGAATAATCTGATTTGGAAGCCACAGAGTCCTTTACCTCCACAAAGTTTGAGAATACCTCCATCTGTCACTCCTAGAGGCAGCGCCCTAAAAAAGGGTGTGTCTCCTGGACCTATCAGAGACACAACACAAGACGTTAAGAAGGCGAAGAAGAAAAAAGCTAGTCCTCTAAGGAAAGCGAGGAAAGTTAAGACCATATCTCCTGCAGTGAAACGAGTGAAGAAGGTTAAGGTGATGTCGGCATAGCTGGTTTTTGGTTTGAAATTCATGAGGTGCATGTCATAATCTTGTTATTCAGTGAGTTAGTTAGTTGTTGGATTGAGGCACTGAGTAAGCGAATATGCTTATATAATTGGATTTTTTATGGTTTACACATGATTCCATGCTTGTTTTTTTAGTCAAATCCAAACACAGAAGATTGATTTATTCTTTGCCCATGCTTTTGAGACATTGTGAACTTTTTTTTTTTTTCTTTTTTTTTTTTTTTTGGTGCCCTTATAGCACATTGTGGGCAACTACCCATAATTCATTTTTGAGGCTGAATGGCTATGCCGCTAAGGTGAAGCCAAGCATTATATATGTATTCCTAAGCTGTTTTTCATGTCAAAAGTTTTGTTTTTTTTGTTTCACATCTATACTCCATTTGTTCTCAAACTCAGAAAGCGAAAGCTATTGAATTTATGAAGGAAAAACATTGCATCTTTCATATTGAATGCGAAAGATTTATATTTTTGGCAACTTTTTTAGAACCTTTCTAGCTCTCTTAGAAGGCAAAGCTGCCATGATGTGGCTAATGCAAAATCTACATTTTCCATTTAAGTATTTTGTTTTTAAGACAGTTAGAAACAGGAGTTTTATCTCTTTGGTCTAATAATGTGTTTCAATAATTGCCTTACTCGCTAATTGTTCTGAGAGAAGGCTTGTATTGTATCTAACTTTTACTCTCCAACTTCTGGTTGGTCCTCACAGAGCTGTTGCTGATGCTGCTAACCACTAGATCTGTTAACTGTAGTGTTGAAGAAGAAAATTTCAGCGATTCAGTTCTATAACAATCTAGTGTTCTTTTGTAGTCATGAAAAAATTCCACTTGTTCTTGATCATGTGCATTATGCATTTTGTTGGTTGAGTTTGTTCTGCTGCCCGTCATTTATGCTATCATGTTCTTCATGCATCTTGATAAAAATATAGCCTGGGAATGAAGTGCATAGTAGTCAATATAGCCTATTCTTCTTTAGGAATGGGGTTCGTATTGACAGAAGGGTGGAGATTGGAAAGCTCAGAAAACACAAACTAGTTCAATCTGATTTTCAATCTTTGATGATAGTGGTTGGTAGCCATCTCTACTCTCAGTACTTCATGGAGCTACTTGTGGCAAGCTTGCTAAATGAGTTTCTTTTGACCTTGTCGTCTTTATCTTCTTTCTCGTATCTTCTGTTGGTGCCGCCTTGGCATCTGGTTAGTGTTTTGGTCGTGTGTATCAGATTGACTAGTTATGCCTTGACACCTTACATTTGCGAGGGTGCCCCTTGTTTAGTACTTATAACAGTGCAACCTGTTGGAAGTTTAGGAGGAGAGGGGAGTGAGTGAAGGGAAATTTTCTCGTTTGTTGAGACTTTTGTTATGAACGATATGTTCCTCTCTTTAGGATTTCTCATGTAAAGGGAGGAATCTAAACTGATAATTAAGCATATTGAACCACTCCTTCCATTTCATCCTCTCCCAGTTTGATGGGGGAAAACAGAGAATGATCTGTACTGCTTTGGTCCATTTACCTCCTACATTAAAGACTCCAAACGACTCAATTTGATTTACCCCCTCCATTTTCCTCTGTTCCCCAACTCTCAGAAAGATTATCCCTTGTTATTGCCTTGTCACTCGGTCATAATTTTCACTGCTTTCTGATTCGATCTTAATTCAGCTATAGAGGGATGGTCTTGCATAAATTGGTATTTAGATTGGAGATGAGAATGGACTCTAGGGTGGTGGGACATTTGGTGCTGGCCCCTCTCTAAGTTGCTTTGTTTCAGCTTTAATTCACTCATTTTTTGTTTCTCTAGTCACTAGTGTTCTTAGTCTTTGTATAAACTGATTCTGAACAGAGTCCGCTAAAAGGATTCAGATAACATATCATATGGGTGAAGTGAGATGAAGTGTTCACTATGCTCTGATCCATGATAGCATTACCCTGAGACTCGAACCCCAGTTATTGCTAGGGACGAGTGGGGAGTGCGCCATTGCGCTACTCACCCCATGCTTAGTATTGTGTAGTTGATATAAACAATTGAAGGAGTACTTTACAGTAAACTATTTAAGGATTACTGTGAAAGTCTTATGGATAACTATTAGTTTTAAACGCGTGTGTAACGGTAATACAGGAGTAGTATTATTCAATACTCATATCAAGGTTGCATGGTACTGGAGTCATTAAATCCATACAATGTAACAGGCTGCCTATCAAATCAAATACTCCCTACTAAGCCATAATGTGTATGTGTCCGACATAAATAGTTGGTTGGTACTATTATTCCCTATTGACGAGTATTCATCCCTCTCTCTCTCTCTCTCTCTATAAAATGAGATTTTTAGATGACGATCGAGTATGGAATGTTTTCTACTCCCAAATCCCTGCATATATATATATATATCTTATTACATGCTGATCCACGATGTTATCTAGTTTTCATGTGTATGTTGCTTTGACAAAATGTTTGATTTGCTTTACATTTCTCGCTGTCTTTTTCATCAGAATGAAATTCTCGCTTCAAAACATGCCAATTTGCCAAAATTTTCCTACTTGTGGTGGAATTTTTTTTTGTACTTGACTTTGCATCAGCTTTCTCTCTTTTTAATTTTGAATCAAATTATTATCAATCAGCTTTTCTGTGTAGTTTGTATGTAATTTGTATGTAATTTGTTGAGTGATAGGGAATTGCTGATGACCTATCAATCCGCTTTTCGGTATATTTTTGGATTGATAGTAATAATAAAAAATTACAACCCAAATTAACCATCAACGCCTCAAATGGAGCAAGTTAGACTATAAGCCATATCATGAAATAGAAGTGTCATTCCACTTCATTACATGAGTAAGAGAATCTCAAACTCAAACCTAGAACTTATGTAGGGTTTATTTCAAATTATCAATTTTGCATTTAATTTTGTTCAGTTTAGTCCAATTTTATAACTTATTTTTTTTCTCACATATTCCTCCATTCGTCTCAAAATAACTGTTGCTTTAATTTTTCTTTTTGTCTCAAAATATTTGTCACTTTACAATCCCCATACAACATTAATTACTCGGTTTCATATTAAGGAGACACTTAATTCTAAAGGTAGTTAAAATAATTCGACTCCACTATCCATGCATTGATTGGGAAATAGGTGCATTGAAAAGTGAAAATGAGACGAAGGGAGTAATACCTACTTAATGTCAATCCAGTTCAATGTGGCATGCTTCAGCTGAAATAAACACAACTTTATTTTTTCCTTTGTCCCATATTTTGGTATTGTGTCAACTTTTTGGTTAGAAGTTGGATCAACTCTTAATTCCTTACATTGTATCAACCTTAAGCCATGCATCCTAGTTGGCATAGAGCATGGTTGGGCCTTCAAATGACCACTTTAACTCCACAAGTACCATTTAAAAGGTATTGAAAACAGGAGTTGCATTAAGTCAAGACAAAATGTGTGTACTAGAACTAGAAAGTTTGGTGGATTGAGTAGGGTGTTTCTTCTTCAATGATCCAGCTAAAACTATTTAGAGGAAAGGGACAGATAGGTCAAACGAACTAAATTTGTTCCATTTTTGTGTTGTGAATTTGTGATCTAGTCCTTCTTAATCTTTCTATTTGCTGAGAGTGGAGGTTTTTGCTCCATTCACTCTCTTTTTAACTTTTTTTTTTCCTTGTTACCTACCTTTTTTTTTTTTTTTTTTTTTTTGGCTTAGCCATTCTCAAATCTTCTTAACTGAAAGCAGGTGCCCCCAACAAGTGTTGGAAAATGAAGTTTATGAACTCTATAATATTGACTACTCTTGCTATTAAGTATTTAATTTTTTTTTTAAACACATGTTCACACTAAATTAATTGGGTTATGAGTTATTCACTTATTCATTTCGCGCCAGATCAACTCACAAAGGGGTAACTTATTGCCGATAAGCAATTCATCCATTAACAGAAATCGAACTCTAAACCTTGTTTTAGGAATGAGAGTGTTAAACCAATCACATCACTCACGCTAAGAACTTAGTTTGTTATCCATTAATATATTATTCATAAATGATACAAGTTTATAAAATATGCATTGTATTGTACATCATTCATCATACAAGAATTGTCATTTTTAATTTTTGATGTCGATTTTTAACCACTTATTTCTATAAAAATATATAAGTAAAAATCATCATTAACATACAAGTATGAAAGCAATTTTACATACAATTTTAATGACAAATATATCAATCACATCATGAATTAATGTATTTTTCATAAATAAGCGGTCAAAATTTGATATGAAAGAACGAAAACAACAATAATTTTGAGATGAATGGAGTACTACGGCTTCGTTCTCTATATTGTTATTTTTGTTGATATTTAATGATTATTTTTGTTGATTCATGTTGATTTTTGTTTATTCAACTGATTTTTGATGATTCTACTTATTCTAAATTGCAGATTTTTCCGTTTTTTTTTTACTAATATTTGTTGATTTTGCTTTAATTAACAAAAATGAACATGAGAAGAACGAAGCCTACATGGTGTAAACCTTGTTGAGAGAATTTTGAGAATTTGAAAATGGAACACTTAACTCTTTGTTGATGTATTTCCAAATAGCAGAAAAAAATACTCTGTAGTTCTTGACTTAATTAAATATTTGATGCTTATTGTAATAACTAGTGTTAAGCAATCCAGAAAAATAATTAGGTTATATTTGACAAAACTAGCTGGTAAGGTGTTTAATGAGGTGAAAAACTTGTAGTGTAGGGTAGAAAAAAAGTTCAAGGTTGTTATAAAATAGTTTAGGTGAAAACCTTGTTAGGATAGCTTCTCAATACTAGCTGAAAAAAATTCAAATTGAGAGTTAAAAGGTGAAAATAATTAGATAAATTGTTCGATTGTTGAGAGAAGAAAAAACTATTTGATAGCTGAAAAATATGCTGATTATTGGCAAACATAGCCTTAATGTCAATGCTTGACATGATCGTTAGTATATTCAAATAGTAGTAAAGTGTGTTTCTTCATTGAGCTCAAGACTCTCGAGGTGGGTGGTTTCTTGTCACATGTATCATTAGGTATATTCATATGATATAAAATCTATTTCATTTTATGGAGTAATAGATAGCATGTTGAAATCGATTTGTTCGACATTACTTCTAAAATGTTATTTGGTGTACAAATTAATGTTGCAATTTTTAAGTTA